>JANHFO010003226.1:82814-93297 GCA_032468095.1 Pareas carinatus
GGTAGTCCTTGACTTACAACAGTTCGTTTAGTGGCCATTCAAAGTTACAATGGGATGGAAAAAAGGGGCTCATGATCGTTTTCCACACTTAAGACCATTGCAGCATCCTCATATGGCCCTGCGATCAAAATTCAGAGGCTTGGCAACTGACTCCTATTGATGTCGGTTACGGTATCCCGTAGGGGTCCTGTGATCAACCTTTGCAATCTTTTGACAAGCAAAGTCAATGGGGAAGCCAAATTCATTGAATGATTGTGTTCCTGACCTAACAGTGGCAGTGATTCACTTAACAACGGTGACCGTAAAGGTCATAAAATGGGGCAAGGGTCATTTAACAACAGTCTCGCTTGGGAGCAGAACTTTGGGGCTCGATTGTGGTCATAGGTCAAGGATACCTACCTGTATTAAAAATAAGGGGTGATGGAGCCCTGCATCCATGGGTTTACCGTGTGCCAAAAAGGACACGGAGTCTTCACAGGAGAAAGAGTAAGTTGTCAGAGGCTGCAATAGATAATTCTTGTGTCTGTAATTCTTATTCCTCCCCAGAAACACGAGCGACAGGCCCAGCACCACTTCCAACAACAACAGCGTCGTAAGCGGGAGGAAGAGGAGCGTCAGCGCCACGCCGAATACCATGCCCGGAAAGAACGCGAGAGCAGCCGGGAGGAAGGCAAGGCGAACGGCGGCGGGCAGGATCCTGGACACGAGAAGAGCCAGCCCAAAGGGAAGGGTGCAGGAGGATCCAGCCACGGATCCGAGAAGCCCAAACGGCCCAGCTCCCTCCTGGCCACCAACAACGTTCTGAAGCTCAAGCAGATCATCCCTCTACAGGGCAAGTTTTTATCAGGGAGCACGGGGGCAGCTGGCACTGGGACGGCCCGTTCACCCCAGTCCCCCACTAGTACTGATAACAAACTACCTGGGTTCCTTAGTTTCAAGTTCCTTAAGTCCCCAGAGACAAAACGGGAAGCCAACACCGAGAAGGTGCAGTCGCCCACTAAGCCTTTCAACCCCAGCAAACTGTTCAACTTCAGCAAATCCGAAGGGGGCAATGGGGCGCCCTCCCCGCCACGGCCCGGCCCTTCGGCGGATGCAGGCGAAAAGCCCATGGCCAGCAGATCACAGCTCAACGGGTTGGCAGATGAGGAAGTGTCTGAGGACCTGATGATACGAACCGTGGTGGAGGAGGGGCCAAGCCACAAACTCTAACCTCCTGGCTGGGTGTGAGAGCTGGGGAGGGATGAAGAGGAAGGTGCAGGTTGTTAGTTGGTTCCTCAAGCAGAATGCGGGGTGGGACGGCCCCTGCCCTTAACTGGGCGAGGTCTCCTGGGTCTATCGGAACCCTTTCCCAGGCAATTTCAGGGTAACCCTTGCTGAGATTTACACTGGGGGAAAAGAAAGTTGAAGATGGTGCGAGAGAGGTTTTGATACCTTCAACCTGGAGACTATTAGTTCTAATATTGATGGTTGTTGATGTAAGTCAGATTTTTAAGCTGAGAACTCCCAAGAATAAGGAAGGCAAAAGAAAGGCAAGTTAGAAGTGAAGGATGCAAAGGAGAGTGTAGAGCAGACTTCCACTAACCCTCAACAGGTTGAGTTACGTGTCTTTTCGCTTGTTTTATCAGCGCTTGGGCCAGGAAAGCATCCCAGCTCCCACTGGTTTTCTAAATTTTAACCCACGAGATCGATCCCGTTCCCAGACGCTCATCTGTCTTTAACACGGAGGGACAAACACGGCAAGAGTTGGTGCAATTTCTTGTTTAAGGAGTCATAACCTTTTGAAAATGTCATTCCTCTCCTCTGGAGTGTTTTTACTTTCCCTCCAGAGTTACTTTCCCTTAGCGAGAGCCCCTCCAGTTCGGTGTTAGATGCAATTTCATCCCTAGCTAGTGTCGCCTTTCCCTGGATGTAAATATTTCTAAGAGTCCCGCAGACTCTGATGGGAGGAAGCTTCGCCTTACTTTGTCCTCCTTCCATTAAAATCACAAATGATCCCCAACCCCGCAATGCAACCCCGTTTCTGCTTGAAGAACAGCCTCACGTGGCAGCAAAGCAGGAGATTTTGAGGAGGCTGGAAGGGGAGGAGGAGGAAGGTGGGAACCATTGTCCATGCATGGCTGACATCTCTTGCACTAAAACTGAAAACCTTGGTGACTTTCCTGTTTCTGAGACATGATTCGAAAGCCACAGCAGTCGATCAAAAGAGGAACAAGAGGCAAGTTGTCATTAAGGATTCTTGAAAGAAAGACCGACTGCCTATTTTCTTTCTACAAACTCAGTCAATAAAGAAAGCAAGAAATTAAAGGGGATAAAGGGGATAAAATCCTAAACTGGAAGGAAGTATGATTAACAATTCTGTTATTTTCTTGCAATAAGATCCTTGACCTGTGACAGGCTGCCCCAAGGAGATTTTTTTTCTGATTTTGCCATTTAGTGGGGAAAGCAGATGTGGGAAAGCAGCCCTCAACTTGCGATCCCAGTTGCGATCGGAAGTTCCATCGCAAAGAAGGGATCGGGTGGTTTAGTGCCCAGTTTTATGACCTTTTGCCACAGTCATTAAGCAAATCACAGGGCTGTTAAGCAAATCCGGTGTCCTCCCCATTAACTTTGGTGGTCGGTAGGCCTCTTGGAAGGTGGACTTGGGATATAGGAATTGTCGTAAGCACCTGCCATTTGCCAGGCTCACAAGTGACTGCAAGGATGCTACTAGAGTCCTTAGTGCAATGGCTGGTCCATGTTTTTTTCAGTGCCGTCATAATTCTGAACGGTTGTTAAATGAACGGCCGTAAATCAAGGACTACCTATAAAACTGAGCTAATTTTTTGAATGGCTTCATTGAGAAATCCATGCAGTGGGCTTGGCCAGAATATGGAAGCGTTTGCTGGTGCTGGTGCCGCCTTCTGAGATACTTCTCTTTTGAGTCCAGCCTGCACACCAGGGGTTACCTGGTCATCTCTTTACCAGTATCAACCATACTAACCAGTCCAACCCCACTTGGCATTTTTAAAGATTTAGGTGCAGCCACTTGCTGAGTTGAGAGGGAAGAGTTTGAGCTTAAAAATCCAGACTTCCGTAATTGGAGCAAATAGAAAGAGGCAGAGGGAGGATGGAACCTTGTCCTGAATTTGTCCCAAGCAGCTAATAGCTATAGTTGTCATCTTTAGAAACCTCCTAATAGTTTGGAAATGGGGTGGGTGTAGCTTGTTTATCAGGCAGCGTGTGTTTGTACTTTTTACCCTAAATTTCTCACAACTGATCTGGATAGGAAGCACCCCCCCCCCAGAAATCCTCCTTTAATCTGGTTTTTAGTATGCAAATCACTGTCAAAAGAATTGCTGTGTCTTAGTTTGTTCCTTAAAAAAAAATGAAGCCCCAGCCAAAATAAAAAAAAAAAAGGGGGGGGAAGCAGCATCCCTTGATTTCCAGCTTTGCAGAATCTTTGAGTGGGGGGGGTTGTTAGCAGGAAGGCTGTTGCGAAGAGCAGGCATGGCCTCCCGTTGAGTGAACGGGATAGCAACAGAGATCTCTGACAGCATCTCAAGGTTTGTCGGCTTCCCCGAATTAAAAGGAAAACTGCTTTGTCTTTTCTTTACTAGTCCAAAGGAATCGGTCGCTTTGCAGGACGGAAAAGAAGTGACTGCTAAAGGAAGGGATTTCTCTGTATCTTCTATGCCCAACTCCCGTCCTTCTTCGGAGCAATTGGCCACCATCGCAATGCACAATTGACTGCTCTAACATTTGCTCCCCGCAAGCCATTGCAGCCGTCCTGTCGGAGAGGGATTTCCAACAGGTGCTGGCCACCTTTCTTGGCCTGCTTCTCTCCCCAATCTGCCCCCCCCAAAAAAGCCCCCTCGGAGGATTTTCCACCATTGAATCCTCCAAGGGAAATGGGGGAAAACAAACAATAAGAAAGCTCTGATGTCTGTCACCCAAATCACTCCTTTGTCTGCTGGCGAAGCCAATTGCTGGCCTACCCACGCCAGAATGCCAGAAAAAAAATAAAAAATAAATGGGACCGATTTGCATGGCTTTTGCCGCTCAAAGCTTTCTCTTTTTTTGCGGTAGCATCATCACTCTCAAGCTGTTTCGCAAGAGCAATAACACAACGCTAGTCCATTGCTGGATACCAGCTCCATGGATGGGGTGCCAAGGAAATAGCCATGAGAGAGAGAGAGAGAGAGGACTGGTGTGCTGGCTTGGTCTTGTCCTGGACACATGTGGGATTTTTCAACGTGGCTTTTCTAACCTTCTATCAAGTTGGCAGAAGAGAATCTCACCACCAGCTCTTAAGCTGTGACCCCCCAAGGATTTATTTACTCTCTTCTCTCAGTTGACTTACTGGCCCTGTGTTTCGTTCTCGAGCTAAAATGGGCCGTTTTCCTTCTGCTGAACGGTGGGAATATTAGATGCCATCGGGATCATCAATCCATCCTCCTGCTTCTTCATCACCTGGCCACGGGGTGCGTTTTCCCAGTGACCAGGCCTTCATTCACATTTGCCATGGCAGCCAACCGGAGCTTAGCGAAACGGGGCCGGTTCACAGAAAGGCGCGGTTCGAACGCACCCAGAACCTACCCCATCCCTCCGAATTCTGCTCCACCCCAGGCCCAACTCAGATATTGATCTCAGAGTACCTACAAAAGCACTGGTCTCTTTCATGTCATACTCTTCTGAGCAATTAACTGTACCAGAGGAATTTAAAACAAAAAAAGGGGAGGAAAGCAAAGGGGAACTATTGTTTTTATTTATTGATTTGATGCATTCTAATTTATTTCAGATGACTTGAGCGAGGAGACAAGGAGGGTGGGGGAAAAAATCTCAATTTCTTTTAAGTTATTTTTGTCATATTTTTGTAAATTTGGCAGAAATGCAATAAAATTATATTTCAACAAAAGGAATAAAAGTGGGGTATGGGCGGGGTCGACACCAGCAGCTTCTTCGGCATTTATTTGCACAAGGTCCTCAACTGATAACTTTATACATCGGAGGATGCGCTATGAAGTGATTGAGGGGTGACGGGGTGTGTGTGTGTGTGTGGGTGTGTGTCATATATTTCTTTAATTGATATGTCGACCATCTCACTACCCAAGCGATTCTGGGCGGCTAAGCTATCAAATGTGGTTTATTGAGCATATCATCACTTTCCTCTGATCCACAGAAAATGCTGTGCCAAACTCAAGCCACATTATCGTTTACTGCAGTGTGTAAAAGGAGCCGCTACCTTTAAAATTCAGTTTTTGTAAGGCAAGTGGTTAGGCTTCAAGGCGGCTTTAAAAACATTTTCCTGAAGTTCAATTTGATTATGTGTGTGCGGTGTGTATGAGAATGTGCATATATGGGAAGGTATCTGTATATGTGTGTGTGTGTGTGTGTGTGTGTGTGTGTGTACGTGTGTACGTGCCTTCCAGTCAGTCTTGACTCCTAGCAACCGGATTAGTCCCTGCAGTTTCCTTGGCAAGGTTTTTCAGAAGTTGTTTGCCATTGTCTCCTTTTTAGGGCTGTGGGAGTGATGGGCCCAAGATTGCCCAGTTCGCTTTGTGCCTAAGGTGGGTCTACAACTTACAGTCTTCCATTTTCTAGCCTAGGGTCCTTAGCCAAACTGGGTCTTTTAAAAATATAATCATGTGTTAATCCCGTTTTTTTTTTGCTGGAGTTATACTTTGCAGCTGCTTAAAATAGCCTTTGGTGACAGCGATCCAGATAAAATCAATCTTGCTTCGTATCTTGGGCTAAGCAAGGGATCTTTTTAGGGTACATTTTGAACTTTGAGGATATGGCACGCATTTTCACAAAATCTCTTTGGGGAAGAGGCTGCCTGCTCGCAAAATGGTTGACGTGAGAGATGGAAGTCCCTCATGCAAATGCAATGTGCCATCTTTTCTGCTGGAGATGGTATTTTGCTAGGCAGCAAGCCCATCGCTCCTTCCCTTAATTAAAGGGTTTTCTAAAAATTGTCACACTAACCCATGGCATTTTATGGGTTCCATGAAGGGTGTTCATAGGTGTACACTGGCAATCCTGGAGGTAACACCATGGAATCATTTTGTTAAAATATGGCCAAATTTGAGGTCTCGGCTACAAAAATTCTGGGCAGTCTCTCATTTTTGCTATGATCTATTGGTTATCTGTGTTCGTAGCCCTAGTCCAGCAGTCCTATCTTAGGTATCAGAGATTTGTCAGATCTTGAAAAACCTGTTCACCATTTTGATTATATCCTATGAAACTCGAGTGTTGACTTTTAGCATCCACACAGACAAACCTTCCAGAATGATCTGACCCCAAACTGACCATGTCTTTATTCATTAATTTGGGTTCACTTTATGTATAAACTCCGTTCATATTTAACAGATCTCTGGGTTTAACTGATTCCTTTCTCCTTTCATTAGTCTATACAGCTGTGGTAACCTGGTTCATACATTTTGCTGAGTCAGAACCAAACCGTTCGTATTATGGTTTTTAGATTGTTTTACCAAATGGAAGCTAAAGAACTTCAAAATGAATGCACAACAACCAAACAAGAACACAAAGTTATGATCTGCCCACCACCTCAAATATGGTTATGTTCTCTAATTTGAAGCTAGGATCCTGGTGGCTTTGTGCGATGTAATCTTACAATTAAAAGAACCAGCTATGAATTAGGCAGGCCATGGTTCCAGTTCCACAGTCATACATTGCCAAAGTTGACAAGCAAAGTTGAGTTTGTTGTCTTTATACTAGAAAGGCACTCCTTATTCATATAAAATTCCAATCAAATTAAATTAAGTAAAAAGATTTGTTTTACTTCTAGTTAGAATTTAGAAATAAATAGAGTACAGTCTCCAGTGGTGCAGAATCCACTAAAACCAAGTTATGTTTCTTAGATTACAAAGTATTGCACATGCATAATTTTAAAAGCATCCACATTGCAGATTTCACGAAAACACACCATCATTTGACTTGGTGCACTGTATGAACTAGGCCATTAAGGATCTCTCTCCCTCTCCTCTAATCTGTATTAAAGATGCTTGTTTATTATTTGGCAATGAAAACAATTGGATACTGCTTTTCATTGTAAAAGCCTAGCAGCGATTACAACTATCACATTTTAAAATACAGTTAAAATATACCAGCGTTGGAGTCTTGAAGAGTGCAATTTATTTCATTTTTTTTAAATCCCAGCTTTTATTATTTTATAAGGTGGCTAACATACATAATGCCCCTTCCTTCTATTTCCCCACAAAAACTCCCATGAGGGGAGTTGGACTGAGAAAGTATGACTGGTGCAAAACCACCCAGCTGGCTTTCATGCTTACGGCGGGACTAGAACTCACAGCTTCCCAGCACCTTAACCACTACACAAAACTGCACCCAATAAAAGACACTCCACAGGACTCATGCTAACCCGACCACATCCACACCATCCTGTGGCACCGTATGTCAAGTGGGGAGCTATCTTTGTATGACTGGTGGAATTCTGGGAGTTGAAGTCCACCAGTCATAAAAGGGTCGTAGTTCCCCATCTCTGGCTTATGTGAGTAAGCCATTCTATCCAATTCATCAAATCCACACATTCTTCATACGTACATTCCTTTTTTTTTTTTACAATTGTCCCTAAACTAAGTCATTCTGCTTTGATGCCCAGGAATGATATGGATGCAGAGACCAAGGCTGGGATCACAAAGCTTGCTTACTGAAACAGCCGAAGGATATCGGCAGAGTATAACTTTTGTAGCAGCCCACCGATTACCGAAACAGCCGGTCACTATTTAATCTGCCTGAGAAACGAGAATAATTTTTTTTCATTTGTTAGTTTCTCGGCTGACTTAAGGACAAGCGACCGTAGCAAGAGGCTGCCTATCGTAAGAGGTGACTGTAGCCCAATAGACAATTAGTCAGAATAAGGCAGTTCATGTCACCTTGGCTTAAAATGTTAAAAGCATCGCAGAATGAAGTACTTCTCTGCACAAAAGTGGAGTAAGGCAACCTCTCTGCTTTCAAATCTATGTTTCCCTCTGGATAAACTGTTGCGGGTCATGTCACAAGGTGGAGTGGCTGGGGTCCGTGGCTTCTTCTTTTTTAAAAAAATAAAAGGTGGGCGAAAGAAGTGTGCAGAATTATATTCGTTAAACTGTTTTGACCTTAAAAGATATTCCAACCGTAGAATGAGCATTCTGCACTGTACCATTCTCACCAAGAGTGTTCCAACTTCAAATCAGATGTAGGTCCATTTCAAGATCAACCCTTGGGAGGCTCTGAACTTGAAATGTTTCGCAAACATCTAACGGACTGACATTCTCTGACTGACTGACACACACGCACACCTCTCTCTTAAGCAGCAGGCTGTAAGACGGGACATTGGGCCTCTACCAGGAACCTGGTTCCTTCCATGAGGGGCTTGCAATTAATCTCACAACTGCAGGCAGCTCTAGAGAGTGAGGCTGCTGGCCTTGGCCCTAGAGCAGAGGTCCCCAACCAATGGGCAGTGGCCACTTCCGGGCCTTGAGCGTTTTGGAACCGGGCTGCGTAACTAGCAGACAACCGCGTCTGCACATCCCCATTTGGGCGAGCAACGGACAAGTGCATGTCCACGGGCTCCATTTGCGCAAGTGGCAGGCCCCCGCCACTCATACAAATGGAGTTGCGTATGTGTGCTTGCCCGCCACTCACCCAGAACCATCCTCTTCCCTCCCACCACCCCCGGCCGGTCCACAAAGCCGGAACGGTTGGGGAAATCTGCCCTAGAGCTTCCAACAGGGTTTTGTTTTTGTTTTTTAAAACGAGAACTCGTCAAAAGTGGTGAGAAATAATCCCGCTTTATTCTACTTGAAAAGTTGCACAGAACTGGCCCATCCAGAGAATGGTGCAAAAGAGAGCCCAAGTGGGTTTTCGCTTGCAATCTACGACCGGCCCCGTGTGCTAATGAGTTTCCTGGGGCAAGGGCAGCCAGAGGGCGGGAGGGAAGAGGAGGAGACAGAAGGTATCATGATAACACAACATTTGCCAGCAAAATGGGTAAAATCTCCACTAGAGATCATCAGCTGAAGAGAGACCACTGCAAACAACCTGACCCCCCCCGCCCCCTTGCTGGAAAACAGAAAATGATATGCAAGTAGAAACACGCCTGGAGAAGGATGGGCAAAAGATATGCATTTCTCCCCCCCTCCCTTTACGAGTTCCTCCTGTTATCGAAACAAATGTTAAGTCATGACACACCAGCAGTTGCACAGTAATTGTGAGATGGAAATTCTCAAATCATAGGAACAGAGGACACGGAGGGGGAAACAAGGGTGCCGTCAGCACGAAATGAGCTCCCTCTGGAGAGATCGGCTCATTTCTCAAAAAGAAGGGATAGTGGATATTTTTCATTTTTTTTTAAAAAAAAGCACTGATCACAGATTAAACATCATTACTTCCTTACTTGCTCTAAACGTGTGAGAGAGAGAGCGAGAGAGAGCGCACGCATAAATAATAGGGAAAACAATGGAAAAAGGAACCTCCCCATCCCAACCCCAAAATAAATACATTGGCTTCTACAAAGTCAGAAATGGTGCACGATGGAAGGCGGGAGGAGGAAGAGACGAGGAAGGCAGAGGGCTGACGAAAGTGTGCGTGTGTTTCTTTGTGTGTGTGTGTGTATGTACATGCGTGTGCCTGGAGACACACTGAAAGACACACCGAAAAAAATAAAAATAATAAAACCCACACAGGAAGCGCCTGTAAATTTTAACACAGAAGACTGGAGAGAATTTTAAGTGTCCTCATTCATATCTTGGCTGTCTGTCCGGGCAATTTTTCGAGGCGGGGCAGAGTTTTCACCTTCTATTTCCACTTGCTCAGGATCTCTTTTCTTGGCTGCATTCTAACAGGAGGGAAAAGAAGAGAGGAAAAATTAGATTTGCTTGACTCCCTCTCACTTCAAAGCCTTTTCTCGGGGTTTTTGGAGCTGAATTCTCTCCCAAAGCAAACATCAGATACCCATTTTGTTTCCGGGAGACTTCTGACAGCGCAAACAAGGAAGCAAAAAAGTGGCACGCTAGAAGCTGCTTATTATTTGCCCCAAGTGAGATTCTACTAGTCATAGATCTATAAATTGCTTTTAATCCGCTGTCCTTATGCCATTTATAACAGTGGTTGCCAACCTGTGGGCGGTGAGAAAACATTGGTGGTCCGCAAAATAATCTGGAGATTATTTGAACTTTTTTGTATAGTTGTATGATTCCTGTGTGTGTGTGTGTCTGTTTGTGTGCCTCTCATTCTCTTTCTCTCTACCTCTTTCTGTGTGTGTGTGTGTGTGTGACATTCTCTCTCTCTGCCTCTCTTCCTGTCTGTCTGTCTCTCATTCTCTTCCTCTTTCTCTCTGCCTCTCTGTCTCTTTCTGCGTTTGTGTCTCAAGCAGGAACAAATATCACACTAAAATGTGTAATACATAAAGAAATTTCAATTATTTTGTAATAATTAAACTAACTTTAATAATTTTGCTACAATTAAACAACCTTTAAAGATT
>JANHFO010003226.1:134689-145059 GCA_032468095.1 Pareas carinatus
GGCGGACCTTAAAAAAGTCCGTCTTTCGGCTTTGCGGAGCCAACCGGAAGTCAAAATTTATGTTTCTTTTGATAGCCTTCCATTAAGAATTATATTTGAAAATAGAAATTTCCCAAGATATGTATAGTGTAAAATGTGTAGAGCCAGTTTGATTTAATTTAAGGCACCAAGCTAGAAAGCAGGAGACCATGAGTTCAAGTCCTGTCTTAGCCATAAAAACCAGCTGGATGACCTTGGGTCAGTCATCAACTGACAAGCTGATTTATCCCCCAGGGTTGTTGTTAGGGGATGAGGTGGGAAATAGAGGGAGATATGCTGGATACATTATCTACCTTGACTTATTTATAAAAAAGATAGGAAATAAAGAAATACTCTAAAAGTTACTAGTAAGAGCAACATTTGATTTCGCAGAGGAGGAAAAGATAGAATCCTGATAAATATATTATACTCTCCTTGAGAAAACTAAAAACAATCCACAATCTGTACAGTATGTTTATTAGCTAAATCATTTCTGAAAGAAGGCATTATGAAGAAAGCTGAGACTGATTTAGCTACCAGAAAATTTTAGTTTCACAGCATTCTTTGTAACATTTTATCTTCACTGGATTTAAAAGTAACCCTTCTCATGGTCCATAAAGAATGAAAACTCCTTTATAAGTAACCTTGGAGCTCCAAATGTAGGCTATTAATTGTAGCACTTAAATTATGTCTTCTTTTCCTATTACTTTAATTAATTTTCAAAGAAATTTAGAACTGCAGGACCTTAAAAAGTCAATCCATTTTAATCTTATGCAGTGGCCAGGAACCACCTAACATCTTTAATCTGATTAAGCTGTTCATATAATGACCTATAATTAGATTTGATTATCATATCCTGAAAAGAAAGTTGCAACAACCATTATATATCAATGATACACGATTTGAAACCCCAGAAGCAAATGTTTCTATAAGGAAAGAAATGGTTTAAAAAGGCAAACAAATAAGTCACATAATGAAATATTATTAGAGTTTTCTTGATTAGTTTGCCATTTGAACTACAGAGAAATAAAATTTTCATAAAGAGCTACATCATTGTCAAGAGTTACATAATGATCAATACCTGTATTTTGCTACCTGAAACAAAGAACACATCTCTATCCATAGACTACATGTTACATTTAAATCAAAGACAGTATGCAAGCTTTTGTGTAACACAAAACTATTTGACATTCATCATGAATATTGTAAGGAGGGAGGAGGAAGAAGGAAGAGAGTAGAGTCTAGAGCAGTCATGGCAAACCTTTAAGAGACTGAGTATTAATGAGGCACAGCTCATGATGTCATCACCTGGTGCCACTACTCCTTTTCAAGCATGCGCATGGCCCCTATGTGCACTGTTATCCGATGCTCAGCTCTGGGTTGACTTGACTCACGTGCCGACAGAAAAGGTTCTGAGGGCCTGCTGCGGCACACATTCCATAGGTTCACCACCACTGACCTAGAGTCATTAAAAATGAATGGACAACCATATATATTCAAAGAAGGAAGGAAGGAAGGGTTCTGACACCACCTGCCATTATTCCACAAACAAATCAACCTGTTTCTACTCCCACCGCTCTTTTGCCTAGCTGTGTCATTCTGTTTCTTTGTTTAGACAAGGAAATATGTTTGAAACAGTATATAGGCATAATGAATGAAAAGTAAAATAAATTTAAAAAATAAGTTATTAAGTTAAAATTAATGAGTTACATATTTGCTTTGTATTCATCATTAACTGGAAACAAAAATATTGATTACTATATTTAGCCAAGACTGAGTGGCTGTGGTTACCGGCATCCTGATATGGCCAGCTTGAACCATCGCTGGTCATTGGGGGCGAAACATTGGCCCTCACGGAAAGGGCGCGCAACTTGGGAGTCCTCCTGGATGTACGGCTGTCTATGGAACATCATGCGGCAGCCGTCGCCAGGGGGGTCTTCTACCAGGTCCACTTGGTTCGACAGTTGCGCCCCTTTCTGGATCGGGACTCCCTACAAACAGTCACTCAGGCTCTCGTCACTTCCTGTCTGGACTACTGCAACCTTTAAAGCGCTCCATGGCATAGGGCCCAGTTACTTGCAGGACCGTATTCTACCCATTGATACACCCCGCCGACTCACACACTCCCACAGAGTGGGCCTCCTCAGGGTGCCGCCAGTCAAACAATGTCGGCTGGTGACTCCCAGGGGGAGAGCCTTCTCTGTGGCGGCACCCACCCTCTGGAACAACATCCCCCTTGCTATACGATCAATCGCTGACCTCCGGACTTTCCGCCGTGCCCTGAAGACCCACTTGTTCCATCAAGCGGGCTTGTGATAGCCGTGCCATGTCCTCCTGCATTTTGACTTTAATTTCAATTGGCGGGAAATAATTTTATCGCTCCCCTTTTAAACTTTAAATTCCAGGCTCTATTTAATTCCTTTAAAGTGTATGTGTATTTTGTGTTTCTTAATTGCCTGTAAGCCGCCCTGAGTCCTTCGGTAGAAGGGCGGGATATAAATAAAATTCTAAAATAAATAAAAAATAAATAAATGATAAGTCAATATTTACTTACTTAAACTGATAAAACAGAAGGATCACAAACAGGCAACAAAGTAGCGGGAATGGAAGTAAGTTTCAACTTCCTACCAGCTTCCCCATTGATTTTGTGGGAAGCTGGCAGGGAGCGTCGGAAATCACAATCATGTGACTTGTGGGGATGCTGCGATGCTTTACGAATAAAACTGGACTCCATGGAAATGTCAATAGCACAGGAGTAATGGATCATGGCTTTTCAATCTTTAAGTTACTGGATTTTAGGCTGCTTGAGTCAAAACTTTGTGTGGTATAATGTACTATTTGGGCTAACTTGAGGAGACAAACAGATAAACACCACGAATTTCGATTGCACATAGATAGATATGTATTGAATGCCTTCCACTGGTAAGTTGGGGTTTTAAAAAAAACTGCTTGGCACTTTGATCCAGAATATTTTAACTTGCTCTTGGCTCACTGGCTTCTGCCATGGATGCTTTGCTTGAGAGCCAACACTGGGCTGTTCCTTTTTCCAGGAAACTCTGCCAGCCACAGAATCCCAGCTGCGTCCCTGAGAATTCTGCTCCCAGTCCTCCAAGAGACGCCGCAAACGTTTCCTCTTCCCCTCCCCAGGTAGGTGGGAAACTCTCACGGCTCACGTATTATCCAGCATACAAGGTGGATGAACATTTTCTCGTTGGTCAGACAGTTCCAGGGTTTAGTGCATACACAAATACAGTCGAAGGCCTTGCTGTTGTCTTAAAAGCGCCCTTATTCTAGTGAAAAGTTTTGCTCGGGGACAGTTGTTATGCAAAGTGGCTTTCCAAGTCCATGCTGGCTGAGCTTGATGGGCTGCAGCGTTTACTCCGTATCTGCCTTCCTCTTACCTCCCTTACTGTCAAAGGGTGGTTTGCAAGCAGGGCTTCATAATTCTGCTTCCCCTGATGGTTTGTGGCTGCCCACCTGTGCCCTCCAGCGTCCTCTCCAGCTGGAGCCTGCAAGGGGGCTCCTGGCTGGCCCCTCCAATAAACTCTCATGGCTTCTTTCCTTGAAAATCCAAGAAGCTTCTTCAGCTCTACTTTCTGTTTCTGTTTCAACATCCCTGTTTTAAATGTACGCCCAGTTTACCTGCTAACTTTGCACCAGCGTTTTTCAAACATGCTCACTTTTAAGATGACTGGCCTTCAATTCCAGAATTCCCCACCCAGCCAGAATTCTGGGAGTTGAAGCCCACACGTCTTAAAAGTTGCCGAGTTTGGAAAAAAAAACACAGAAAAATATATGCTGAAAAGCCCATATGTTGCAAACCTGCCCAGCTGTCAAAGGAGACACTTGTAGAAGGACAAGGAGGCGGGCATGGACGGGAGAAGTCTGTGAACAGAGGGGAAGCACTATAACACCAGAATAGCAGTATTATTGGGATTTGTTTTTTTCTTGAGGAAAAATCAGCAAGTCAAAATCTATATAAAAGTGGCCTTGTATTGCCCCCTAGTGGCAGTAGATATTTTTAATGCTCAGAGAAGTCCAGGTCTTTGACTTGGCATGCTTTAATCTCGTTTCTGTTTCCTTTCCTTAGAAGCGACCCCAGCCCCTGGACTTTATTGACCCCCTCTCCAACAAAAAGCCAAGGATCTCTCACTGTGCCCAAAGGACTCAGCCCACTTTCAATGGCAAGCTCAACTCTGCCAACGGGAAGGAAGCCTCTCTGCCCACAATGGCGGCGGCTGATTCAGCCAGCTCTAGCTCTCTTTTGCCCACTCTGGAGCTACCTAGGCCTCATGACCCGCTCGCTGACGTCAGCAACGATCTGAACCATAATGGCAAAGACTTTGAGATGGCGGAGCCGGCCGAGAGGCGGACAGCAAGCCGGTCGGCCGCAGACCCTGCCCAGGCCAGCAAACACAATTGTGGTGTGCACTCGAAATCCAGGAAGAAGAAGCACAAGGAGCGAGAAAGGAAGGAGGAGCAGCAACAGGTCCACGAGAAGCCAAACTGTGAACTAAAGAAGGGTGGCTCCAAAGTGAGCCCCTCGCAAGACAGTGCAGGTGAGGGTGGGGCCCAGTAGGGGAAATGATACAGAGACTTTGTAACACGGGAGGGGGGGAGCTTCCGGGGCGTCTGTCCACGGCTCTTTAAAGCAGCTGCATCTTCCTGTGATCAGGCAGCGGCTATGCAGTCCCAGGAAAAGACATGTTTAGCTTAAGGGAGAGGTTTTCAACCTGGGGTCCGTGGCAAGTTGCCAGGGGGTCCGCAGACAGGTCAAGAAAAAATTGGAAAAAGTAATATACATGAATTGTCAATTAGTAATTAGTTGAATTTGTGGGAAAAGGATCTGCCATGAAGCAGCGACTTGTTTTGGGGCCCGCAACTTGAAAAATGTTGAACACCTCCGGCTTAAGTTTCCCAGCAATATAGATACATGACACCTGTCTGTCTACAGTTCAATCCTTTGGGTGCAAATATGCAGAGGGGAAAGATAGGGAATATTGGCCCAGAAAAATATCCCTGCTGAGTGGTAGCGCTCCTGGTTTGAGTATAAAGCTTCCCAAATCCAATCCATGATACCGTGAGATAAAAAGACAAAGGAACAACTGGTGGGAATGAGGCTTCTGTAGACATTATAAAGCTGCTGCAAGCCTGCAGAGATGAGCCAGAGGTAGATAAATCAGTTGGTTGACCAACTGGAAGGCAGCATCTTTTGTGGTCATGCCTGCAGACTAGAGACAGAATAGGAATTTGTGATTGGTTAGTCCTGCTGCCATGCAAGCTGCTTCGCTTGGTTGGTCTTTGGCTTAAAGACCAGCGCACAGCAGGCTGGTGGCTGTGCTTTTTCTCAACACAAGCACGTTGACCTGTCCGGCGCATTTTGACCCTCCAAAGTCACTCTTGGATGGCCTGGGAAGTGAGGAGTTGCAATGCAGATTCTCTCCTACTTCCTGCTAAGCAACTGTAGCAGCTTTGTTCCTTTTAATCTGAAGCAATCTAAAAGTTGCAAAATGGACAAACCCTCAAGTGGAAGAGATATCTTTTTCAAACTGTGAGTACTGCAGAAAGCATAAGGAAGGGGAAGAGGTTTGATTCCTGAGGTCGATAAAGATTCTCAGTCACCCATGTCTGGAAGCTGAGTCATGGTAACTGGTAATTGAAACATTTCCCTGCTTATTCAAGTAGCTTCTTTAGTTTTATTACGTTTGCTAGGGGGATCCAACATATATGTCCTCCAGTGCAGTTTCTTTTCTTACCTAACCTGAATAGACTCCTTAGGTGAAAAGGCAGAGACACATTAAGAGCGATTGCTTTGAATCCTGTTGAAAAGTCTCATTTAATAACTTAACACTAGAGCTCAGATGAAATAGAAGAATTGTTTATTTTTAGCTCCCATTTTCTAGGACATGGATATCCATCGTTGGAGCATGGGGTAATCTTGTTCAGTTGGCTTTTTATAAAGTCTGTACCAATCTTCGATCTCCCAATTTTATTCCCACGGACCAGCCTCGCTTTGGATCCACAAGAGACCATCAGCATTATAAACAGTGCTAACTAACTACTAGTTTTTATATTTAATTATGATCATGGGAAATTGCTTTATTCTGGAGTGGCATATCTTGTTGAATTAGAGGCTTTAATACAGGTTCTGATTCCTCCAGGGATATCAATTACTGCTGAGTTATTGTAGTAAATGTGATAAAAACTGAAGATTTCCTGTGCTCCAGGAACAAATGGAATAACTGTAAAGCTCTAGGTATCTTATTGTGTAAACTGCATCCTGGAACAGGGGTCCCCAGCCCTTGAACCAGGGCCCACTACTGGACCGTGGCTTAGTTGCAAGCAGTCCAAGTGAGCGGTGGGTCAGCACGCATGTGCAAGCAGCTCGACTTGCACAAGTTGCATGCTACAGTTACACAAGTGGAGCTGTGCACCGATGCGTGCTGCTTGCATGGCCCAGTTCCCCTCTTCCACCCACTTCCGCCAGGCTGTCAAGCCGCAAAGGTTGGAGACCACTGGCCTGGTGTCACGATCAGCCTTTCTGACCCTTAATTTTTATTTTGTTCCTTATCTGAACTAAAAACAGAACTTAGAATGAATGCTCCCTCAGGGTTTTGTGGGTCAGGAGTGTTCAATCTTGGCAACTTTAAAACATGTGGATTTCAACTCCCAGAATTCTTGAGCCAGCTTAGCTGACTGGGGAATTCTGGGCCTTGAAGTCCACAGAGGTTGCCAAGGCTGGACACCGAGGCAGTATTAATACTAATACTATCCCCCTTTTTTTAATGACCCCATGAGTCTCTGAATTATTTTTTCACTGAATTATCGCTGAATTGCCTTCCAAAGTACCCATTCAGTCTAGCAGCCTAACTTGCTAGCCATCCAGAGCTCTATTTTACAGATTTCCACCTTTGTCGGGACAGATACTTCTTGTTGATCCACCAACATTTCTTCCCACATTTATTTACAATTATTAACCATTTTTTCAAGTGTTACTATTTTAGCTTATCCTAAAATAAGTCCCGATCTTCGTGAATCTGTCAAATTTGCACCCAATTGTCATTAAACCTCATGAAGCTGTTTTAAAGCTGTTGAGAGGGATTTTAGAGCATCGGTCTGAGAAGGTCAACAGTTCTGTGACTCTCTCCCTTTCTCCTTTTTCCAGGTTTAAACAGGACGTGCAACAGCTCCAGTGTTCCATCTTCTACATCAGACATGCCAGACTACTTGGTGTAAGTGTGGAAGGATCTGCATCACTTTCCTGAACAGCAAAAGAGTGGCTTATTGAATCAGAAATTGTCTGAACGCTTGTATCTCATTAAAGCTGCAAAACTATTTTTCAGCATGCAGATACCTGGGGAAAAAAAGATAGGGCTGCTTTCATCAAAAGCCATGAGCTGCTGTGCTTGGGCACATTCAGAAATCTCTCTTCCAATGGTTAATTGAAGCAGAGAGAGGGAGCCTTTGGCTTAAAACCATCTGTTTAGCAACTATTCAAAGTTGCAATGGCGCTTTAAAAAAGCACCTTACGACCAGTCATTGCGCTTAACAGCCATTGCAGCACACACACACACACAGTCACGTGATCAAAGTCCAGGTGCTTGGCAACTGGCATGTTTTTACCACTCGCAGCATCGAAGGTCATACAGTCGCTATTTGCCCACCTTCACAGTCACCTTCCAACAAGCAGAGTTAGTGGAGGACATCAGATGCACTTAAGCCACCAATTGTTAAGGATTGACTTAACAACGGCGTTTTTCTTAACAACCCTGACAGGAAAAAAAGTTATAAAACCAGACACAACTCCCTTAACAACCATCTTGTTTAGCAATGGACAATCTGGTCTCCATTTCAGTTGTAAGGTGAAGACTTCTTGTCTAGCCATACAAAATTAAGTCTAGAATTTTCCTTCATAAAACCAAAAGCACCAGCCTGAAGATAACGAGTGAGACCTTGTCGAAACGTCACCAAGATATTCTCTATCCTACATGGGAAAAGACCCGAGCACATCTAGACCTATATGTATATGTATATGTATATGAATTTGTTTTCGTAGATTTTCACAGGTACAGGTATGTAGGTCCAGGTGTGTTCGGGTCTTTTTCCGTGTAGAGTGGGAAGTCGCTTGGCGACGTTTTGGCAAGGTCTCACTTGCCAGCTTTTGGCTTCTTGCTAGATCACAACACAAGACACAGGACTCCATATCAAAAGAACTCACAAGGTGATCAAACAGCCTATTACCCAAGCTGTTAAAACACAGGAGACTAATAGAAAAGCAATCACTACACAAATGACCCAGGTGATTACACTACAACTGCGCATTATACCAACATCAACTCCATCAATCAATGAAGAAATAACAACTCAGCCAACCAGCCCAGCACACCAAACCCTCCCACCAGTATTTACAGAAAAAAGCAACTCCAACCACACTTTACTCACACTAGCAAGAAGCCGAAAGCACCAGCCTGAAGATGGTGAGTGAGACCTCGGCAAAACATCGCCAAGAGACTCTCTGTCCTACATGGGAAAAGACCCGAACACACCGAGACCTACATACCGGTAACCGTGAAAATCTACGAAAACATATATAAATATATTCATAGATTTTCACGGGTACAGGTGTGTTCGGATCTTTTCCCATCTAAGATTGAGAGTATCTTGGTGACGTTTCGGCGAGGTCCCACTCGAGGTCCCACTCTTCAGGCTGATGCTTTCGGCTTCATGCTGGTGTGAGGCTCATATACATATACATATGCATACATACATGCATACATGCATATATACATGCGTATATACATGTATACACAGTATTTCTCAACTGGTATAATTAATAGTCTATAATACCAAGCAATGCTAATGCTCAAACTACGCATTCATTCATTAACTAAAGTATGAAAAAAGAGTATGCTATTCTTACTGGCATGATCTACAACTACTTGGAGTTCTCAGCATATGACAATATATGGTCAACCACCCTGGGCTCAGCAGCTAAGGAGCGTTGGACTTTGTCAGTACTTGGATAGGAGCCCAACAAAGATTTCCAAACTGTAAGCTTGACAAAAATGTTGGAAAGCATCATAGAAGACAAACCGCTTGTACATTGTTGCCAATAAAAAAACATGGACATGTCACCAGGAGGAGATTGAATGTAGGGAATCCTATGTTTTTATGGCTACTTAAGTTTCACAAAGAAGTCAGGAAAGATCACAAGGAGGCCTCCAGTGAAGAGAAGAGAAAAGGCAAAAGCAAAAGAAACAGAACCTTGGATAGCTCCATGTAAATCCCGAGTTGAGTATCTTCACTATTAGAAGAGAAAGATGTTGCCCTATAACACTGATGACCTCCTTGATGCATGGAAACTTCATGGCCTTGAAGACATCCCTGACGCTCTCATGCCCTTATGTACAATCCTATAGTGAAAGTGATTGCTGAGCTCATGTCAGAAACAAGAGTTGTGTAATGCCCCTGCTTCAAGAGGAATGCCCATCAACATACACGCTTTCCAGCATTTGGCTTTCATTTGGAGAATCAAGTATGTAGAATGAGTGGCTTGACTCTAAATCTGTGGATTTCAAAAATGCAGTGACATGAGAAGCATAGAATATCAAAACAATTGATTCGCTTCCTAATTTTAGGACAGTTTTCCAAATAAGTCCCCCTTAAGTCCTGCCAGGCTGCCTCATTGTGGCAGTGATGGGTGTTTATGAGAGGAATGAATGAAGAATGCCAAGAGTGTGTGACAAATGTGTATCACCCCAACAGGGTTATCAAAAGTGTGAAGGTCATCTCAGTTGCTCAGCTAAAGCAAGCAGGAATCTATATTGGGCAACAATAATACAGGAAGATGCTGGAGACAAAATATCATTTCAGTGACAATGGCAAAAGCGTCATTTCATGCTGAGCAAGAGGAGGCAGTGGTAAATCATTCCTGTGTTTTTCCAAGGAATTCATACGGATAGGCGATTTAAGGTGATTGATGATATCATGCTGGACAATGGACTCTCAAGTTGGATAGCATTCAATATGCTACTGAGGAAAAACCAAGGAACTTTAGGAGTACTAATGGTAATTATGACTTGACTATCTTAAAGATTACAAGATATTTAATGGTGCTAATGTTGCTACAATAAAAATAAAACCCACAACTGCAAAAATAGAATTACAGGGAGGAGATGGAACACAACAAGCCTTGGAAAGCTCAATACAAAGAAAGATGAAATGAATTGACTACACATTAACATTCTAGGCTTTGAAAATTGAGATGGACACTTTCAGTCAGATAATAACAGGGCTTACTACTTAGAATACACACACACACACACACAAAGCCAAAGGAGTGGTATGGCTTT
>JANHFO010003227.1:26810-36862 GCA_032468095.1 Pareas carinatus
ACAGTCGGCTGCCAGTAAGTTCAGCAGTTCGAGTCCCACTAACTCAAGGTTGACTCAGCCTTCCATCCTTCCGAGGTCAGTCAAATAAGGACCAGGATTGTTGGGGACAATATGCTGATTTCTGTAAACCACTTAGAGAGGGCTATAAAGCGGTATATAAGTCTAACTGCTATTGCTATTGCCTTACGAAGCATCACAAGAACAGGGTGTGATAATTGAAGAATGACAGGAGTAATTTTTGTAGGACCAGGTCAAGAGGAAGACAACTAAGAATAGCTGAGAGGAAGACAGTTGAGGAAGCAGATGGAAGACAGGTAAAATTGGCTGGGCGTGGCAGGGCCTGTGTAGCACAGGGTGGTCAGGTCTTTGAGCTGAGGGCATTGGGGTTGTTGACCATGGCATGGGACTTGAGGGGGCGTGTCTTAGCAGGGGGGCTTATTGGGGTTAAACTAAACACCTGGGGGACAATGACAGCCAGATCAGACTGCAGAAAACCCTGGGACTCTACTTCAGCTCTGGTGTCACCACCAATGACTGCCACTGTGCAGATTGGACAAAAGGGCAGAGTTGGGGAGGAGATAGGTGGGCTGGGGGACTTGAAGTGCCCCTCCAATCATAAGTGCGGATGGACTGCCAAGTGCCTGAATTTTTATCATGAGACCATGGGGGTGCTACAACGGCCACAACTTCAGGAACTGAGCATAAGTATCCTTCGTTCAGCACCACCGTAACTTTGAACAGATGCTGAACATGTAATCATAACTCGAGAACTATCTGTATTTTAGTATCTTATAAATTCATTGTTGTGGCATCTGGTCATTTATTTTTATTGAATATATGTAATTATAGTTTGTTAGATAATATCTTAAAGTAAAAAGCTGCAGAAAGTAAAGAATACTTTAAATAATGTATTTTAAAATATTTAGTATAGGCTTCTTTTTACTTTGAACTTTAGCCATATGTAACTTTGACAAAACTTGATTTTGCTGAGTTTTTATCTTGAAAACCCGGGATTTTGCACATTCAATGTCTAAAAAACCCAATACCTATTGACCTAAAGTAAACCATAGTCTCTTTTCACCAATATTTACCTGCTTTAAAAAAACTGTCTAGTATGGGAAGACTTTGTCAAAATGACATAATTATTAAACTCATGTGATTCCCTGATTTTATCAGGATTGAGTCGTATCGAGATTAGCATTGGGCAAAGAGAACAAAGTTTGTTTGGTCAACAAATTGACTTTTGTTGGCTCCAAATGGCTCAATTTTCCCTCTCAAACTTGTTGTGCAAATAAATAGCCTTTCTGTCTTCTCTACACTTGGATACTGCTCAGTTTGCAATATCCTTCTATGTCCTAGGTCAAATTCACAATGTTCCAGACATTTAGTCTCTTCTAAGTGTAAGGCAATAGATTCTCATTAATTTAAGTTAAATTAAATTATACTCATGAATACACCCTCTCTGATAGTTTTCATTTTATCAGAATAGTATAAGGTAATACATTGTCATGAATTTAAGTGAAATTGAATTGTACTGATAATGGAAACTGTCAGTGGGGAAGGTTCCTAAATTTTGCACCTTATAAATATTAACACATGAATGTTGCTTATCAAAAACAGAATCTGTTTATTTTTAAGTCAATGAGGAAGTTGGAAAAAGCACTAAATATTCTTCTAGCCTTGCAAATGTTCTTTATATCTTCAGTAGGATTTCACCATTTCCAGCATTGCAACTTACTTTCCCTCGTGGCTTTAGAATGTTTGCGCTTTTGAGGGACATATTCTAAATTCAAGGCTCTGTTTCATTCGATTTAACTACTGTCTCTAATTTCTTTTTCATTCCTTATCTTCTTGCAGATTTATAAACCCTATGGACTTTCAGTTTGTAAAGCAATAAACCTCCACTGGCTAATTCTCCTAATGTGTTATTCATGCAGGGATATCCATAAGTGTTTGAGGCACATTTAATGTAAGTCTGGATAAATGCTAAAATGTTAACAAAATTTTTGCTAACAATTACATTCTGTTGGCATTTCTCCATAGCAGCAATATATAGGTTTCCCCCCCAAAGATTAAAATAATACATATTTAGCAGTAGCTTGATCTAAATATGGAACTTAATTACCTACATGTATTATAAATTCTGCTCTATGTCAATAGAGCAAAAACATGATATATTGGCATGAACTAGAGGGTAGGGTACATTATAAAAAACATCAATAGCTAACAAATTTGGTGATTCTTATTTTATTTCAATGGCATCTCTTCCTTAAGTTCCTGTTTTAATATTGTTACTGAAAAATTATGAAGGGGATTCAAATACACCCTGTACCTTCTTTTATTTCGCGTTGGTTTTAACTTATGTTTCAAAAATTGCATTGCTCCTTTTTTATAAACTCAAACTTGAATCCCTTGTAATCCAGCCCAGCTCTTTTTCCAGGTCTAACATTACTTGTATCTGGAGAGAACTGGAATGATCTCTTCCAGAAAATAAGTCCCTCCCCTTCAACAGACCTACCATACTTTTAAAAACAAAAAATAATAGATATACTTACCCACTACGTGTGACAAGGCACTGCCTGAGTCCAAGTTTTCGGAAAATGTCTACCACTGTTTCCATTGGTGTGTGGTCCGTGACCGTGAAGGGGCTCAGATTCAAAATGCGGCGGAGTTTCAGCAAATAAGGGCTATTGGAAGGGACCTCTGGAGGATCTTCAGTAAAATACACAATTGAATTGCTTACTACGCCATCCTGGCGCTGCCTTGCATTTTCTGTATGAAAAAAGTCAGGCAAATAAGGACTATTTTACATCCATCTCGGAAGAGAAATGGTTACTGTTTTCTAATGACTCTTTAATGGTTCTTGCAAAATCAGGGTGATTATTAAGTGCATCTGTATAGCAGTTCCAGCACACTAATACTGGTGCCAGATTTATTCCAGCTCCCTTTTTTTAAGGCATAATCTTGATATGGAATAATTTCTCTAGAATGCCACATTGTTCTATATGATCAGCACCTTTTCATGTCTGAGGCCATAAGGTTCAGACCTATAGCAATCTATCTGTATGCATTCACAGAACTACACAGGCTCAAAAAAGAGAGAGGCAAAGATGACTTTGTCCTTGTTGCAGATATTAACTGATCTGAATCCCTTTAATGGGAGCAAAGGAGGAAGAGATGTAGTAAATTGCTGCATTTCTGCTTTCACTGGCCACAAACCAAGCTGCTTACCTTAAGGCTACACAGAGAAGGCGTTTCAGAACAAGCAAGGTACTCACCTATAAGATGTTGAAAACTCCTTTAAGAATCTCTAACGTCTCCTGGGCTTTTGCAGTTACCTCTGCAAGCCCAAGAACAGTGCATTTTGTGTTGGAATACAGTTTTCTTGTACTCGATGCCAGAGGTTTTCAAACCGTGATCCAGGGACCCCTTGGGGTCCGTGGCATGTTGCCAGGGGGCGGTCTGCAGACAGGTCAAGAAAAATTTGGAGAAAATAATATACATGAATGGCCAATTAGTAATTAGCTGAATTTCAGGGAATGGGATCCACCTTGTAGCAATGACATGTTTTGCGGTCTGCAGAAAAAGTTTGAAAACCTCTGCTCTATGCAATAACTACAGCAGAAGAGCCAGTAGATGCGTTGTTGAATGAAATTCTGAATAATCATAACCCTTTGAAAGTGGATCACTGCAGAGTTGTAGTTTCTACCATGATAATATTATTTAAAATAACTTTTCTGCTACACTCAACATGGCAGCAGGCCCAAGGGGATTCTCAAAGGCTTCTTCAGCTCCACAGGAATAAATAAAAATGTATTCATTTATTTAAAAGATTTGCATGGCTGCTACAATTCAATCCTGATGCTAGCAACAGCCAGAACAAAAACAGCACAACCGAACAGAATTAAAACAAGGACACAGAACCAAGTCACCAGAATACTCCTAGCCCAAATTCACATGTGCTGGATTCAATTTCCATCTTGGCCCAGTGACTGGTGGAAGAGCCAGGTTTACACACTCTTCCTGAAGCTACATCAGTAGGGGTCCTCCAAATCTTGAGGGAAGGTTCACTTGCAGCTTTTTACTTTAAGATATTATCTAACAAACTATAATTACATATATTCAATAAAAATGATACTGCTCAGTAGAAAGGACTTGGAGCATTGTAACTGAAAAATGTAGAAGCCATGCACAGCAACATTTACCTTTAACCCTGTCTAGAGATCCTACTTTCTGGGGAAAGTATGAAAAAGAAGAATTCTGAAGGGGCACTTAAGTGACTTAGACTGGAGTCTCACAACCCTTCTTTCACACAGTTCAACTGTTGGTTCACAAATGATTGCTTGCCAGACATAGAAAAGTCCTTCAAAAGTCATAGTCCAGTAGATTGAATGAAGGAATAAAGTCTTGTTGAAGAGCAAAAAGTTGTCAGGATTTGGATAAAACAATAAACTAATTAGTTTGAACATAGAAAGGAATCTGAGCTCAGGAAGGAATGCAAGTGGCACAGGATTATGAAGTCTAATTCAGCATATATAACATGAAACCATACTGTGGCTTGTTGGCTTAGCACTGTGATTAAGAGTTAAATGTCAAATTCTCGAAGCGGTTGCCAACGGGTAAACTTAATCAGCTTAAACCTTATTTTAGGAAAGGGCCCATTTGACTTTTAAATTACACTCTTCATTAAACTCAGTATTGACATATATCTTTCAGCTAATTGAAGCATATATTATCATTATTATGATTGCCCTTTCTCTCTAATGTGTGTGCACAGCAATCTTCTACATAATTCCTGCTGAAAAATGCAGCCATTTCTCTTTCCTTCCCTTTTCTTAGATTTCCAGTGTGTACATGTGCTAAAACCTCCAGAACACCAATAGGCTTTCTAAAAATATCCTCTGTTCAAAAACAAAGGTTAACTAATGCTAATAATATTTCCTCTTGTTTGATGCTAATCTTCCGAAGAGGCTTTCAGTTTTTCTCTCTCTCCCTTTGAATTATTTTCCATCAATCATGGAGCTGAAACCAACTCTTAACCTCAAACAACAGAACCTTGTCAGTTTCTAACACTTTGGTGCTGTATTGTGTTATGTCTCACTTAAACTCATCTTGTAACAGCCGTGAAATGAAAATTTCCTAAAACCCAAGCTGCCAGCATCCTCTGAGCAGCTTTCAAGTCTACATGCAATTTATTACATTTTATATAAATTATTGACTTTTGCCCTGTCTTCTTCTGGTAAATATGCCTAGTTTTGTAATTACAGTGTATTTGCTTTCATCTCTGTCACCTTCCTCTCTATGCATCAGGACTTTACTACAATCCTGCTTTAACTTTGAAAAGAATAAGAATAAGAAAACAGAAGAATGGTATAGGCATTCAATCTATGTCTGTCTGAGTATAATTATTAATATAGATTTTAACACTTCTTTTGTTACAGAAAGTAAGAAGAAAGAAGCATTCTGTTATTCTTAAAAGAATCAAAATTTTCTAAAGAGTAATTTGCTAAGGGGAAATTAAATGCAGAGACATGAGAGGACATGTTACTGGGATCTTTCAAGCTGAGAATACACATTGCACACAATTTGTTTCTTGCCTAACTTTCATCTAGGCCACTCATAAAACTAATCACCTCTACGTGAAACGGATGCAACTCACTTATTGCAAGAATCAAGTCCCGTCTCTGTGCAAAGCCAATAAGACGCTCTTTAGAAACCACCACTGGAAAGCCATTGTAGTCTGTTTCCTTGATTAATGTCTCCACATCTTCCACAGTCATGCTGTCTTGGGTCAAGACAGAAAGAGGAGGTTCTCCACGTCTGGGCCTCATAACATCAGTAGCCAGTGTTCTATGGGTAAATTCATCTTTTACATCCAGAAATGGGTAGCCATTCAAATGGATATGTGCCTCGTAGATCCCTTCTTTGCCAAAAGCATCAGCAACCCACTTGCTAGTAACAGCTGCAGCCATAAGAGGCACAATATACTCGAGTCCTCCTGTTAATTCAAACATGATCACAACAAGCGAGACTGTCATTCTGGTAACTCCACCTGTTAAGGGAAAGAAATGGTTGGGTAGGGTTATCATAGAAGATACCACTCTGGTTTTTTGCCACCTGACATGCGGTTTCATAAAGTGGAACCAACTACAAAATGTTAACAATGTCTTTCCATAACTCAAAACACAAAGGCTGCTCTGCAGTTGTACTGCAGGGTACTCAGGAGCATCATTCGTTGAATTAGTGTACAGCCTTGGTTTTCCTCGTTACTAAATGAATATGATGCTTTCATTCCAAGGAATCTTTAGGTACAATATTCATTAATTTGTAAACTACAAAATTTAAGGGTGTAACCAGATACCACATACAGGGCAACAATTAAGACAAAGAATAACACATGATACCTAAGCATGCAGCAGCTCCCACCATTGCATATAATCCTGGAGTAACACAGTCAGCTCCTGGTCTACACCAGTTTCTGAAGATGATCCAGTCGTGATGGTGGTAGGCCAACTGTTCCACACCGATTCCAACAATTCTACCAGCTATTGCTCCTACAGCCATGCTGGGTATAAAGAGACCTGAAGGGATCTCAAATAACATAAAGTGAAGTTAAAACCAATTTATCACAAGTGCAGCTTAACAGTACATATAGTAATGGTGATTTCAAATTGTACTTTAATCTATTACTTTTATTAGATTTAATAAATCATTTCACATGGCTACTGAAGTCTTCCTAAAAAAGGTCCCTCTTTCTTACTACTTCAGAAAACTTCATTATTTTTGTTCACTTGCAAGACTTAACACCTTGCATTTCTTAACACCTTGAATATTTTCTAGGATTGGTATCACTTCTGCCATGGGCGATGTGCTGTTTTTAAGTAAAGAAGAGCAGAAAAAGACAACATATGAAGGAATTGGAGTTTTTATTTCATTTATGTTTCTTCCTATCAGTGATATTGGGGGAAAAGTAAATACCAAATTGTTCTGCACCATATTTTCTTAGAATTAATGTCAAGCAAGTTCTAATGACTCTGCAGAAATTAACTTTCTTTCTTACTTGTTATTAAAGGTCTCTCCAATAATTCTTTGATTTATTATTTGATTTATTTGATTTATT
Source organism: Pareas carinatus (assembly GCA_032468095.1). Lineage (NCBI taxonomy): Eukaryota > Metazoa > Chordata > Lepidosauria > Squamata > Pareidae > Pareas > Pareas carinatus. The sequence continues at coordinate 33,931 of JANHFO010003227.1, forward strand.
AACCGCATTCCATAATTCATACTATCAGTCTTGTAGTTGACACTTTCAAGGCGGTGCTTCTTTATTACATTACAATGCATGTTTGATCATTTTGATGAACATTGGATGCTTACGGATGCCAGCAGTGATTTGCAAATGAATTAAGCTTCAAACAATCTCAGTCTCAGTCTCAGTCTCAACCTAATTAAACCATTTAGAACTATCAATAGGCCTGGCACTTCAAATAATTTGATAATATATACCCTGTTCTTCAAACTTTTGTAATACTTGTCCTACAAATGTATCGAACTTGGGGGTGACAAATTTGCTTGAAAAGAAAATACAGGGAGTCCTCAACTTCCAACAGTTTGTTTTGTGACTGAAGTTACAACGGCACTGAAAAAAGTGACTTATGACCATTTTTCACACTTATGACCATTGTACCATCCCCATAGTCATGTGATCTCCTTTTGCGACCTTCTAACAAGCAAAGTCAATGGAGAAACCAGATTCACTTAACAACCGTGTTACTAATGTAACAACTGCAGTGATTCACTTAACAACTGCGACAAGAAAAGTCATAAAATGGGGCAAAACTCACTTAACAAATTTATCACTTAGCAACATAAATTCTGGGCTCAATTGTGGTTGTAATTCGAGGACTCCCTGTAATGAAAAAAATAAAAAGCCCCAAAAATAAGTAATCATAAATCATATTAAAAAGCAATTACTAGAGATTTAATGCACTGTCAACAATTTATGCCTTCATGATTTTAAATTCTGCTAAACATGGACACGCAAGATATCATTTAGTATAAAAATAAAATGCTGCCAGCTGACTAGGCTGTCATTTAAAGTTGCTCAGCTGACCAAAGACACAGCAAGAACCGCCCAGTGAAGGTAGGAATTGATCATGGTTTGTGTAGTTACCAATTGGTAGAAGAATAAAAAGTGAGCTCAAGAAAGAAGAAGCAATTTTAAGAAAAATACACTACTGAAAATATTTATACAGTAACCAATATCACTTATTAGGACATATATATAAATTGTTATTGAAATATTCATGGAGATGGAATAAATTGAAAGCAAGATACACTGGAGGCAAAATGTCGAAGAAATTATTACAGAACAACTATGCAAAAATTATGGGGGAAATGATAAATACTTCATGTTATAATTTTAGGAAAAATTGCTACAGAATGTTCTATAGATAGTATAATACTCTGTCAATTATTACCACGATAGACCAACTATACAACAAGAAATGTGAGAAGTGTCGTAACAAAGAAGGACCATTTTATCATATATGGTGGTGTATGAAAAAAAATCAAGAGTACTAGAAATAAATACATCAAAATATTCAGGAATTCTTAACAAACTGACCTGAAACCACAAACATTGTATGTGGTATAATCCCAGAAAAGATATCATACTTAGTGCCTTGGTTTTACGTTGATAAGTAAATGAAGGAGCCCGGGTAATGCAGTGATGCAGTATTGCAGACTGACTCTGCCCACCGCCAAGGAGTTTGATCTTGACTGGCTCAAGATTGACTCATCCTTCCCAGGTCAGTAAAATGAGGATCCAGATTATCCAGATTGAGGGTAATATGCTGACATTGTAAACTGCTGTAAAGCACCATGGAGTGGTATACGAGTCTAAGTGCTATTACTATAAAGATATACTGTGTTTCCCCCAAAATAAGACACTGTCTTATATTAATTTTTGCACCCAATGATGCACTAGGTCTAATTTTCAGGGGATGTCTTATTTTTCCACCGAGGTCACCCAGAACCGGAAGTCCGAGGCCTTATTATCGGGGAGGTCTAATTTTCGGGGGATGCCTTATATTCCAGTGAGAGGCAAAACTGTAAGTAGGTCTTATTTTTGGAGGATGTCTTACTTTCGGGGAAACAGGGTATTTGTTTCAGTGTGTCGGGTCTTAGGTGACCACAACATTTCTTAAACTTTGCTTGATTTTCCAGCTTACCTTCATGCCAAAAGTGAATATGGTAATGATGATTTTGAAAACCAGTGCCAGAGCTAGCTGCCACATAGCCATGTATACTCCTGTCCCAGCTGGTCTGTCAGGAATATCATCCACAGGTCTTGTCATGTTGGGATCGTTTATGTAGTCGCAGAGCTGTGATGATTCCAAGGCTCCACAGTCATTGAAGAGTTCAGAGATGAGCTCACTGGTGCTCCTTCGGGTGTAAGGATTGGGATACGCAATAATGGCAGTTATGGCGGTGACCGCAATGACCTCTAAGACTGGATACTTTCCGAGCTTTGTCGTTTTACGCCTCCTGCACCACGCAATGTTGCATCGAATAAAAAGCGTCCCCCACAATCCTCCAAAAACCCCAAGCAAAATAAAGGGAAAAAGTTCAGCCATGTACCAAGGGGTGTGATATTCCACGTAAAAGAGGACGAGGCGGCTGTTGCCAAATGGATTGATGGATCTCAGGGTAAAGGCTGCAACCAGTGCTGCAAAGAAAGATCTCCAGAGAGTCTTCAGGGGAAAATAATAACTCACCTAGGATAAAGTAGAAGCCATAAATAATTACCTCTAATTCTTCGAAAGGATTTTCCTTTACAGATACTTGTGGAAGTGATATATTATCATGCCTTGATAAAGAGACAGTCCAAGGAGAGGATGGTAGAAGGTTAAAAGCTATGAAAGATTGCACCACTTTGACTTTGCATATATTATTAGAATTGCACAAGCATATTGCAGAGATAATTTAAATAAATAAATAAATTAGCTACTTCTATGTTTTCAGGTGATGCTAGGATCCCATAATCATTGCTATTAAAGTACTAAAGAATTCTACAGGTACACAATATCCATTTGGTGAATAAGAGAATTTAGGGGAAAACCATTGACTTCGTTTATCAAATCCTGGTTGAGGAAGTCAAAAATGGTGATCACAGCATCCTTTGTATACACATG
>JANHFO010003227.1:52215-65006 GCA_032468095.1 Pareas carinatus
GTCTTCAGAGCTGGCTGCAAAGAAAGGGAGGGAGGGAGGGAGGGAGGGAGGGAGGAAGGAAGGAAGGAAGGAAGGAAGGGCTTCCAATTAAAAAGTATTCCTATCCAGAACAATTCAATTTTCATTGCATAAAATAATAGAACAGTGACTATGAAACTAAGTGGTGCTTTATTTAGGACTGATTTATGACCCTCCAGGAACAAATGCAAAAAGAGAAATAAAGTCTATTTGTATTTTCCTGAGATTTAATAGAGTCATAGGGCTGGAAGAGACCTTGGAGGTCTTCTGGTCTAACCCCCTGCCCAAGGCAAGAGTCCTTTTCTTGAAACCGCCCCCCCTCACGAGATGGAGAACCCATAATTCTGGGAGGCAAACTGTTCCATTGATTAATTGTTCTCTGTCAGAAAATTTGTCCTTATTTTCAGATAGGATCCCTCTTGTGAAATTCCACCCATTGCTTCTTGTCATGCCCTCGGATACTATGGAGAATAAATTGATCCTTTCTTCTCTGTGACAGTCCTTCAAATACTGGAAAACTGCTATTACATCTCCCTAAAATATTTTTTCATTATGCTAAATGTATCTATTTAATTCTAACCATTCATCACTCTGTTTAGCCTCCAGAGCTCTTATCATCTTTGTTGCTCTTCTCTATCTATGGCCTCACCATCTTTTTGGTATAATGGTGACTAGACCCGGGAACAGTATTTCAAGATGGTCTCACTAATGCAGTATGGAGTAGAGCAATCATTTCCTGTGATCTTGATGCAGCTTAGGGCTGCGTTGGCTTTTTTGGTGGCTGCAGAATACTGCTCATCCTTAAGTGATAGTCCACCAGGACACTTCGATCCCTCTCACAGGTATTACTGTTCAGCCAGGTACTCCCTATCCTGTTTTTGTGCATTTGTTTTTTCCCGCGTAAGTACAAAACCTTACTTTTCTCACCGCTGCACTGCATCTTGTCAAGATCCTTCTGAATCTTGAGTAAAATTTATCTTCCAAAGTGTTGGCAATTTCCTCCAATTTGGTGCCATCCACAAATTTGATGGACACCCCTTCACTCCTCTCATATATGTCATTTATGAAGTTTTTGAAGAACACTGGGGCCAAGACAGAACTTTGAGGTACCCTACTGCATGCTTCCCTTCATATACCATCTTTTTCGCACCATAAGCACTTCCCCCCCCCAAAAAAAGTGGGGGGAAACATATATGCGTCTTATGGAGCGAATACTCCTCAAAAGTGTGGGAGATCGATCTGTGAGGCGCCAGGAAGGCTCCAATTCAGCCTTCAGGCTGATCTTTGAGCCTTGTAGGGCCCCGGGGAGCGATTTCCGGACACTTGGAAATCGCTCTGTGGGACGCTCCAAAGCCCAAGGATCGGCTTGGAGGCCGAATTGGAGGCTTCCCGGCACCCTGTGGGTGCACGGAGATCGCTCCATGGGGTGCCGGGAAGCCTCCAAGTCAATCTCCGGACCTTGGAGCACCCCGCAGAGCGATCTCTGCACACCTGCATTCCTCTGGGCACCATGCGTCTTATGGTCTGGTGCGTCCTATGGTGTGAAAAATACGGTAGATTGATTCCATTGAGGACTACATACACAAAGTGTAGTGCAGTTGGTCAGCTAGTTGCAAATCCATTTGGTGCTGGTACAGGCTATCCCACATTGTTCTGTCTCAGAGTTTTCAAACGTTTTAAGCTGTGGACCCCAAAACATGTTGCTGCTACATGGGAGGACCCCATTCCCACAAATTCAACTAATTACTAATTGACAATTCATATAGATTACTTTTTCCAAATTTTTCTTGATCTGTCTGAGGACCCCCTGGCAACTTGCCACAGACTCCAAGGGGTCCCTGGCCATAGTTTAAAAACTTCTATTCCATCTGACCAAGGAGTAGGCTGTGGTCTACTTTATCAGACATCTTACTGAAGTCTAAGTATACTATAACCCTGGTCCAATAAATTAGTCACTTCATTAAAGAAGGCGCTAAGGTTTGTTTGGTATGATCAATTTTTACAAACTCATGATGGTTTCTAGAGATCACCTTGTTCATTTTTAAGTGCTGACAAATCCGCTCCTAGATTAGCTTTTCCAGTTTTCTAGGTATTGATGTTTTATATTTAAGAAAATGATTGTGATACCTTAGCACAAACAATTATCTTACATCAATTTTTGGGGGGGAGAGGGGGACTACTATCAAACTTGGGCTGTTATGTATTTGGGTGTGTCAAAATTTTTACCATTGGGGAAAGAGAGTAGAATACCAAATGTGTAGAACAATTGCAGTAGCAGTCTTAGAAATGAAGGCAAATAGTCCCAGAATAATGTTGCAGAATCCAAATAAATATTCTTCCAAGTTTTCAGGCTAATGCTGGAGCCCATCCATAGAGAGAGTTCCCTGAGAATGAGCACCAGCACAAGTCTGAAAGCTTGGAAGAATAAATCTTTAGTCCTGATGACAGACTCCGACTGGATCCTGCAATAGCACCCTTAGTCTAGAAGGTCCGTGGAAAATTGATGTGATATTTGATTCCCCCTATCCCCCAGGATACTTTAAACTGTGAGGTAACTATAAAAGTACTTACCATAATTCACAAATGAAAGCAAATAGCAACAAGTGAAATAATGTTCTTCATCCAATTATGATAAATACTTCATCCTTTCTTCATGTAACTTTGGAAGGAGTCTCAAGTAGGCAACTTATTCTTACAACCATCAGACCTTTGCAGATATTTTGAACAATTACTTTTACTACAACTAAGCTGAAATATGTAAACTTGAGGAAGCAAAAGCATCAAGTGCCAGATTACCGTGTCAAAGTATAGCTCGGTAGTAGCCCAGGAACAGGTTTGATATGTCAGTGAAAATTGTTTCTTTGCTTTCTTTATATTTTAATCTTCTCTTTCAGGAACTAACAACCTAATATACTAAACATAATGATGAGGCTCACAGTCATTGTAGTACAAACCTTTGGAAAGCACCAGATTTGACTGTCCCTGCATGGAAAGCACATATAGATGTCCAAAAGTTAACAATATATTTTTTCTATATGGAATGTGTTTGATAGTTATCAAAGCTGTGCTTTCCTGATGGCTAAGAGGCTTTTTCAACACTTGGGGGTACTGTACCATGGAATTTCACTGATTTGAGTCTTTAAATGTTGTATGTGTTTTTGTGGGCTGCCAGTCCTTCTGAATAGCATTTCTGAAATACTAAACAATTTATATAAGTTTTAAAATAATTTCTAGATGGTTTGTCTGTTTTGCAAATTCCTAATAACTATATAAGCATAAGCTAACATTATGCTAGTTAACTGTAAAATAAATGCAAAACACGAAGACTTTATATCAAGTATACTTTTATTGATTTCATAGAATACTTTTCAAATACAAATGACAATCATTCAGAAACAATGACAACATGAAGGAATGAATACTGCAGAGGATAACATACTATAAAAGTATTAATGTGGGCAGTCATGTTCTTATTCCCCCCTCCCCAAATACTGCATACTGCATAGTGACTACAACTAATATCCACTAACATCTTTCTATTTGGGACCCCAAAACACATTTTCTGTCCAAATAGTATGTGTTATACCATGTATTCCATCCACAATACACATCGAAGCTGGTCATAATTAGACCTAACAGATGACAAAACATTTATACTGTCTGCTTTTTATCACAAACAATTAGTATGACACAGGTGACAAGGCAGTGCTTTGTATCAGAAGTAATAATTTTTCTTCAGACAGGGGGAAAAAAACCTTCTCTCAGCTAAGTTTTTCAAATGCATTAGAGCAGGGCTCCCCAACCCTTTGTCCACAGCCCAGTGGTGGGTAAGCACATGTACCACACACTTGTGTGCACATGCATATGCATACAAAGCTGTATTTGTGAAAGCAGCACATTTCCTTCTCCCCCGCCACCACTGCCTCCTTTGGTCTGCTAAGCTGGGAAGGTTGTGGACTGCTGCATTAGAGGCTAAATAAATTGAAATATGCAGCAATGTAAGATTAACCTATGATAGCAATGTATAAAATGTATAAATGTATAAAACAATGTTTAAGAATTTTAACATTTTAAGCATTTAATCACCTATTTTTTCATTACCCTACTAATCTAGTTCCACCCATTTATTCCTGTATGTTTCTGGAATAAAACTTTAGAAACACTTTTATAATCTACTATCAAACCCGTAAGAAATTTCTTAGAGGACAATGGCAAATTTTATCATTTAATCATGCCAACCAATGAGCAAGTGTGCAACATCCATAATACTGCAACTGTCTCAAAGCCCAGCTCTACAGAATACAAATAAATGGTTACTGTTTCATGATTTTAACACAAAACACAAATTTCAGATTTAATAGATACTGTTGATTTATTGAGGTTAACAAGTTTTTTGATTATCTGGATTCCTACAGGAGATGACGAGGCCAAGGCTGAGGGAGGAGTTAAACGCGCCATCAGTCTCGAGTCCCTTCATGTCCATGAGATCTAAGTCCAGCCCACCTTGAATTCCTCTGATTCTTATCTGTCACCAATTTACTTTGACCATTAGTAGTTCAGATTCTTGTAGAGAGACACAAATAAAATAAGAACAAGTGTACTATAAACCTATATTCATTTGAACTGCCTGGACTCATAAATTCCTGTGCTCAACATTTCCTTCCATAACTGTTAGATTTTTAACCAAAAACAAAATTTTGACTTTATAGTATCCTATGTTAAAATTGCATTTCTTATTAACATCCCCCAAGGTATATTTTATATTATATAAGAGCATAATTATTTGGGTAACTGAAGTTGAATATAATAACATAATAAACAACATTGCATACATTGCAAGACATAAAAGTGGCTTTCTCAGGAATTTAAGGTGACAGACCCTTAACTGTAAAAACCTATGATCAAAAACCCTTAAAGAATTTGTTTTCTCCAAAGCAATGGCATTCAACTGAATAGTATATTGTTTTCAAAGATAATATTGAACTATTTTAGCTCATTATGTTGAATGAAAGTATTTCATTCTTTTTTAGAGTTTACATCATTGAACAGCTAAAATCATTATTAGCCCTGGGAAGGAACAGTATTTCCCATGAAACAAGGAAGGTAGAAGTTGCCACTTTATAAAAATTGGCATTTTAATTTTCATAACTTTAGAAAAATAAACTATAATGAAAATGTAAAGCAATGAACCAAGAAAAAAGACCATTTAAGAATTTGACAATAAAAATAGGTAACAAATATGCTATTATCATGACAGTAGCATTTTTGTGGAATATTAAACTTAACTTGAGGAATAGTGCATGCAATATTTAAATTTTGTATAGATATGGAATTCTGAAAAGACCCATCTTTAATTAAAATAAGCAAGCCTTTATCTTTTCATTAAAAGGGTGGGGAAAGCTGAATGTATAAAAGTGATATCTGGTTTAGAACTGAATTTTTTTATTTGGGATTTTGATTTTTTTATTATATATAATAAAGTTATGATTAACCCCTAAAATTCATATTACTCTTCCTGAGATGCATTAATTCAATAATCTATGTGTCACAACCTCCTCAGATGGGTTTTATCTTGACACAACATATAGCTTTTGGCTGTATTGGTTAAAGATGATAAGAGATAAAAATCTAATAAATCTGGAGTTTGGAAAACAGATGACACAGATGTCTTCCTTTTCTGCATACTTGGATTCAACATGAATTTGAGCTTTGTTTGTGAAATAATGAAGTTTGGAATGCAAGACTTAAAAGAAAATGTATGGAAATCACAGTCCTATGGTATTTGAAGTTTTTCCTAAATGAGTTCCAGACTAATTTCCAGGACAGTGAAACTGTCCACACATTATACTATTCATATAGTTCAGAGAAGTATTTTCCTAAAACAACAGCTAAAGCAAGATCTGTCACCTTCTTCCTTCCCTCGTTAAACTGAAAAACTGTTTAAAATAACAGATACACCTGACACAAATAAAATAAGAACAATCTACTAGTGCACAATAGGAACATGCAGTCACACTCTGCAATGTTTCAGTAACATTTTCACTTTTTTAAAGAAAACATCGCAAATGATGTGTAGCTACAGAGACAGTGCCAGAAGTACATGTTATATTGTAAGATGAAATATAAATGAGGAAAGCTGATTTAAAAAGTAACAAATTTAGAGTATTTTCAGTTCAGCTATCAGAAACAAAACCAGCTCAATGTTTCCATTCTACTGTATGACAAACACCAAGTAACAAAATCTATCTCATTTAAAATACATCTTAAAAGTAAATATTTTCCTTCAAGGAAAACACATTACTATAAATAAATTACAATACAGTGAATTTTCCTGAACTCACTTTGTTTCTGCCTTCCAGCCCTTAAAATAAAACAGCAAAAGAAAAAAAGAAAAAAGAAAACCACCCCTTACACATTCAGACATGATAGTCTTTTTTAATATAAAATAAGTTGTTTTCAAAGAAATCAGTTTCACAACAAGGAAAACCCAAGCCTTGCTGCAGTCACTATTAAAAATATATATGTGTATAAGTGTATCTATTTGTGTGTGTGCTTGTGTGTGTGTGTGTGTGTGTATGTATGTATACTTTGCTAATTTTTTTACAAAATGTGTATATTAAGAATCTTTGCACATTTTTTAAAAAATAAACTTAAGTAGTCCAATAACTTCATTTTAAAATAAAAGGCAGATAAATACTTCATTATACATCATCAGCTGGCAGAGGTGGGACATTGATCCGTGGCCTTGTAAAGAATGCCATCTTCTCTCTGTTGTATGTGGGAAAAATAATTTCAGTACATAGTTTAACTCATTTAACAAACAAACAAACAGGATAGTTTATCATTCACTGGGGACCAAAGCCTAAAGTAGCAATGTAAGATTAGAAAAATTTCTAAATAGGTGCTTTGGATGAGCATTCACATGTCCTTAATCATTCCCATATTTGCATAGTCCCACTGGATGCTATCTTAATTACCTTGGAAACTGCACTCAGTGTATTTGCATAATTAAGCATAATCTATGAGACTTCAAAAATTTAGGCAAAATGAAAAATAAACCTTCCCAAATGCCCTCCCTACAGATTTTTTCTTTATGATTTAGCTTTACCTGGGTGTGGGTACAAATGTGTGCATTTATGAAAGCCAGGAGATTTAGTACAGAATTAGGAGCAGGGGTAGGCCAGTACTACATTTCCCCTCGAGTGACTCAGTTTGCCAGTTAGTCTGGGCCTAAAGTATCTGATTGGATTGCTATGGGGGGATATTAGCATGAAGCGTATGGAAATTTGAAATGTTTGTGTGTGTATATATGTACACATTCTTTATGTAAAAATATCATTAGCTAAATATGTATTTCAAACATTTTAGATTCATTGGTATACATAGACATGAATTTGACTTTATATACTTTATCTGCCTGTATCTAAAAGCAGATGTATAGCAGGGTCAAATGTGAAAATGTACCATGTCTGATAAGAGCTGTACTCTAAAACAGGGATCCCCAACCCCCGGTCCAAGAACCACCACCAGTCGGTGGCATGCCAGCAACCAGTCCATGCAAACAAGCCAAGCTCCATTCATGGGATGCAGGATCACACAAAACTACGCCTCCTCCGGTCCACAGAAAAACCTTCTCCATGGAACTGGTCCCTGGTGCTCAAAGGTTGGGGTTCACTGCTCTACATATTCAATAATGATCTATATTCATTATTCCTGTGATGAAGAAAAAGCCTATAATTTTCTCAAGCCTAGTGATCAATAAGGCGATACCCAAACTCATATTTGGGTTTTATCACTTCAGATTATAAATGGAAAGTCTTTTAATTGCTAATTCACACTTTTTGTTCTATTAGATCTATGTACAGAAAAGATCTTTTCAATGATGACATTAACTAGCAATAGCAATAGTTCTTAAACTTATATATCGCTTTACAAGCTTTTACAGTCCTCTCTAAGCAGTTTACAGAGTCAGGATACTGCCCCCAACTATCTGGGTCCTCATTTTACCGACCTTGGATGGATGGAAGGCTGAGTCAACCTTGAGTTCATCAGTTTCAAACTTCTGGCATTGCACAGTTAGCCTGCAATACTGCATTCTAACCACGGCCCTTCAGCTTAAAATAGTTTCAAAATAATTAAACCATTCTTAATAGCTTACCGGAAAGTCTGCACCTGAAGAGGTTCCTTTTGATTTTGACCACGCAGTTGGTATACTTCTTTGGAAGCTTTTTTAAGCAATTTTTCAGCTGCTTGTTGTTGACGATGCTCAAATTTTGTTTGCCTTGTCTAAGAAAGTAATTTATTGAATTTATTTATTTATTGAACTTATATGAACAAATTTCTCTTGTATAATAATCACTACAGGTAGCTTATAACCATTCAAACAATTACACAAAATATAAAACATTACCTCATGAAATCAATGTAATTCATTTTTTTAAAAAACCAGTGTAATTCCAAACATTGGCAAAAGAGGGCTCTTCTCAGCCATTTTCCTTACAGGTGGAATCTGTAGCCTGGACTTACACAACGAAGAATCTAAGATTGCATGACTTCCAACAGTGATTATATATATTGGTCTAAGTAACTCGGCTGGTTCATAGAAAGAGCAGCAGTCCCTCAAATAGTAAAGATCCAAGTTGTTATGGAGTTTTAAGGTCAAGACCAGCACCTTAAATTGTTCTCAATAAGTTACTGACAAATCTTTAGGTACAAGCATCATGTGATCCTTGTATCTTGCACATTGTTACCTTCAGATATTTTGGAAGGGTAGTATCAAGGAAAGAACATTGCAAAACAAGATGCAGGAAGGAGGATGGGGCATGTTTGGTGCACTAGCTTAAGTTATACATATGCAATTTGAAGCACAAACATCACATGCAAATTCAATGACAACTGGGGGTTCCTGGAATATTTCCAAACTAAACTATGCTTCCTGGGGCAATGCCACTTCATCCAAAATCGGCTTCATTTCAAACCTTGTTAAACGTTTTCCTACCAACAATGTCTCCATATTTTCTAGATTTGTTTATTTGTTTCAATAATGTATATGGACCACCCACTGACATTCAAGTAATTCAGGGTGGCTTACAAAAAATAAAAACCCAATATACAAACCATAAAAAGACACCACCTTTTCATTTTCTAGATTTAATGTCAAGGTGAAACAAATCAAGATTAGTGAACCTTTAATCATATCTATTTATTAGTAGGCTTATGACATTCAATAATTAGTAACTGCTTTCTTATTTCAAAAATGGAGTGATTTATCCTTGCCTCCTGAGTCTATACCTTTAAGAAAGTAACGATTGGAAAAAGGAAAGCCATTCAAAGTGATAGTTACCACCTATAAAACCCTTCATAGCATATGGCTGGTTATCTGAGGGACTGCCTATTTTTGATTGTTTCTGCTCATCATGTGTGACTGGTCAAAATGGGCATAGTCTAGGCCCCACCTATCATCATCTATTGGACAATGTCATCTATTGCAACTTTGCTGCTCGCAGTGCCCACTGTCTGAAACAGCATCTCCTCTGCCCCTGAGATCCATATGGCTCCCACTCTTTACAATTTTTTAACAAATCCTTGAAAACCTGGGTTTTTACATAGGCCTTGTGGTAGGACAGGTGTCAATAGCATTTTATTAATGAGCAGGAAATTGAGTTTTTTGGGTTAATCCTTGTTTTTATTGCTCTTAATATTTTTAATGTGGCATATCGCTCAGAGTCTTATGTAGTTGGGTGGCCTTTTAAATTTAATAAATAAATAAATGAGCACTGACTTGGTTTAAAATACACAGACATCAGTATGCAAATAAGCAAGGTAAAAGAATGGACTATTAAATAAAAATCCAAAGCCATACCTATTATCAGCATTTTCTAATTTCATTCTATGGGCCAAAACTCTTATTAGACTACATATCAATGGAAAATTCACTGTCTCAATCTTTTTTTTTTGTCAGCAGATCTGTTAGGATTAAATTATACTCACTGTCAAAGTTATATTTAAGAAATGAAAATGCATGAAACTACTACTAAAAAATTCCTCCTCCCACAAAACTATGAAACATGAATTCAACTACTCTATAATTTTGATATAAATGTCTATTTAGGATTTTAGTATAGATCTGAAATGGATACATTACTAGATATAAATCTACCCTCTCAAACAAAAAGTCTATCTTATATTATCTGAAAAGAATTATGAATTCAAACAGACTTCTAAATAGCTCCACACAATTTTCTTTAGTCATTTTAGCACTGAACAGAAGATATAAGACTATTCTAAAAAATAGGCAGAGCTCTTGCAATATACTAATATACCAATTCTTTTTTAAGAAACTGTATCATGAAAATGAAGAGGATAATTCTCAGCTGGCATCCAAGCTTACATCCAGGTTTTTCAAAATACTGGTGTTTAGGATGTGCAGACTAGTATAAACAGATTTTTATCAGCCCACTTCTATGTAAGTGCTCGTGCAGTTTGACACTGATTTTATTTTCTACTTCTTTGTAAGTGCAGAAGCAGTTTTCCACATATTCCAAGGATGGTTTGTTCTTCAATCCTATTTCTGGAGTACTCCACACCAGTAGACTTAGCAACAGATATGAACGATTGAGTTTTGGGCCAAGATGAAATAAGGTTTCAGTTTGGCTCAAAACTCAATCGTTCGTATCTGTTGGATTTCATTTTTGTTGGAATAGGATTTCAGCTCCTGAAGGAGAAGAGAATGCTCTATTTTATAATTGAAGGGGTAGGGGAGATCTAAATAAACTTCCTCCCGAAGTAAAAGCTTGCCTAATCAATTTAAGTCCTGTTTGTCCCTTGCTTGATACGAGAGCATTACTTCAAGCTATCTGTTAGATGATTTGTATTTGTTTTTCAATAATTTCTTAAATATTTATGAAAATTAAGCATCACAAATCTGATTTCTGTATCTCATTGCTGTATGAACAATATAAACAAGCTATACTAAATGTTCAGATTCCATACCTGCCTTTCTGCTTCCTTCAGCAAATTTCGGAATCGTTCATCACGAATGACCCAGTGAGGCAGATCAGTTTGACCACTAAGCTGGGCATCCTCCAAGCGCTGTCGCAATTCTCTTAGAATACATAATTCCTCATTTAGGTGTCTCTGCCTTGTTCTTGATGCCTGAAGATCCAGCTCCAGGTCTAGCGATGTCCTTTCCATAAGATCAGCCAAAGATGATCTACATGAATGCTATAATAATATTAAAAATTATGAAAATGCCTCTAATGGTCTTAGAAAGAACTATAAGGCTCTAAACTATTTCACAACTGTTGTAAAATGGTGATAGGTAAGCAAAAATAATAGGAAAAAATGATTCAATTGTGCTGAGGCAGAAATTGGTGCACTGTAGGTTAAATGGGACTTTCAGCCATATTTACACAATGGGGGGCTACCACATATTCTCTCCACCATACTTTACATCAAAAGAATGGTTTCCTTTCCTCCTTAGTTTTATTTTTTACTTACATTTGCACTGACACAATCCCAATCAAAGCTAATAGGAATTTATCATGAAATTGCTGGGATTCAATTTTAAGAAATGTTGAAGCAGTTGAAGAAAGCTCTTCTTTAGATGAGGCAAATGGAAATTTCAGAAGAACTAAAATATTATATTTTACAAATATAAAATCACTGTATTACTTGATTTGTTCATAAAATAAATTTAATGTATACAATTTATAAATTGACCCATATCATAATTTTAAAGTTACTGATACATGTTATTAAACATTTTTTTTGTTTCAAGTTGATACACTTTAAGAAAAATCTGAGATAGTATCCATTGTCAGTTTCAGCTTCTATTTATCCTTTATTTGTTTTGTGCCTTCTAAAAACTGAATTTTTATCTATAATCTCTATCTATTCTTGCTTGATTTCTAATTTGGTATAATTTTTATTCTTAACCATTTTATGCATTATTTTTTTAAGAAAAGTGTAATGAAATAGGTGGACTAATGAATGTAAAGTGGCCAAAACAATGTTAGGAAAAATGAATTGGGATTTTTGAAGGAAATTGTTATTGAATATATTTTTTCTCTTTTTTTTAAAAAAAGGAGACAGATAGTTTGAAGAAAAATTATTAAATTGCTGAACTAGAAAATTAAGAAAATAAATTTAATTGATGAGATAAATTATTCTCTAGCCTTCCCTAAATAAAATGGAAACTTTTGAGTAAAATAGATGTTTAAAGTAGTAAGCTTTTAAAGGAAATAGAAGTTAAGAGTGGAAATTGGTTATTCTTAGTCGCTCCAGAAGTGGAAATAGGGAAGTTCAATTTAATAAACGGCAAACTCCCTAAATGTTATAATTAAGAAAAAAGGGAAAAGATGAAATGAAATAAAGGATATAGATTATAAATATTAAGGAATTTTAAAAAAGAGGAAAAGGTTTAAAAAACAGAATGGATACAAAGATGATTGAGTAAAAAGAAGTATTTGCTTGAAATCAGGCTAGTTGTCAAAGAAGAAGAGAAGAGGAAGGGGAGACGAAAGAGAAGAAGGAAAATACAGGAAGAAAACGGGAGTAGAAAGAGGGCAGAGAGGAGAGGTAAGTTTAAGAGTAAGAGGAAGTTAGAGGACAAGAGAAAAAAAGGTGAAGGAGAGAGATGGAGAAAAGTGAATATAAGGATGGAAGCAATTAGAGGGTGAATAAGAGTTGGAGGGTGTCGGATAGAAAGGTGGAGGAAAAGAAGAAGTAGGAAAGAAGAATGAGAAAGTGGAAAAGGGAAGGTGAAGAGATGA
>JANHFO010003227.1:65106-85231 GCA_032468095.1 Pareas carinatus
ATTTTTATTGTTGGCTGTGAACCGCCCTGAGTCCGTTGCACGGAAAAGGGCGGTATATAAATTAAATTATTAAATTATTATTATTAAAGGGAAGAGATAGGGGAGTAGGTTTAACTTTAGTTTATAGAATTAGGTTTAGGGTAGAGATAGGGAAAGTCATAGGGTTAAGAATAGAGTTAGAGTTAGGGATAAGGCTAGGGAGAGGGTGTTTAGGATTAGGAATAGAGTTTAGGGTTAGGGGAAGGATTAGGGATATGATTAGGGTTGGTGATAAGGTTTAGAGTTAGGGGTAATAAGGAAGCTAACGAGAAAAGGAAAGAATAATGGAAGATGGGTGGAGGGAAGAGAAAGAAAGTAAAGAGGACAGGAAAAAGAGCCTTCCTTAACTTGTAACTCCTCTTTGTATATTCAGTATGGCAGTTAAGCATTCTTACCCAGCATATAAGCAGTATTTCTTTTGTTTGCAAATTGAAAAATGAATTTGCAAGAAATACTGACATTACCAAAAATGTTAAAGTGTGCAGTACTGTTTTTCAATTGTGGCTTTATGTAAGAGTTGCCTTCCACAGTCTGATGTCCAAGCTGGCTTCCATTTGCAGCTAATTAGGTAAGAGACTTTTTGAATCTTCTCGATACCAATATTAATCAAGGCATTACCTAGCTACTGAAAATATACTAAAATGATCAACTCATTAAAAAGATGCAATGACAGGGTAATCTACACAAAGCAATGGAAAGTCTAGTCAAGTATGTAATAAAAATATTAGACAGTATCAACAATAAAAGGAGCTATTTGCGACAAATAAAACACATCAAGATCTAATGGACAACCTTATTGCAAGCCTTACTATATGAACATAATCTATAACATTTATCACAAAATGAGTCTATTAAATACCTGCTTATAACGCAGCGTACGCCTTTCCAAAGTATTCCGTATAAAGGGTGACTTTCTTTGCAAAGTGGAACTGTCACTATCACTACGATATAGCTGACAGAAAGATGTGAAACACTGATTATAGTCAATATTAATACAATGTAAAAGTAGTAAAGGCAATAATTTTATTGTGGTTATTCACCTTAATTTGAAATGATTTTCTTTAGATAATCTGATACAAATCTCAGTTTTATCATTCTTGTATCTTCTATTATTGACTTATCAATAGCAACAAAAAAAATTCAAAAAATAAAATTAAAAATCAACACAATTGAATTGGAAATGGTTGCAACTGTGCCCATGTCTATATCCTCACTTATCTGCAGGAACCCCTTTCCCTGATCAGCTGAGAAAAATAACTTCTGTCCTATAGGTATGGCACAATTAAGAAATGGTATTTTCAGAAACAGACTGGGTCATAATTTTCCCATGAAAATTTTCATCATCAAGGTAATGATGATACTGGTGGATTTAAGCAATGCTTGTGACCAGTGAAAATCCTCAGAAGGAAGAATGTAGACAGCTGGGTAAAATATAGACAAAATTTAACTGTAATGTCACCTGTGCTATGGGTTAATACATAATACTTGTTAACTAAATTATGTTCTGTGCTTTGTGTAAAAAAATACTGTCTAATATAAGACAATCCAGATTTTGACAAATTTGCAATGACATTGTCCTTCACGATTCTAGTTAGAGCTGATATGAGCTGGAATGCACAAACATGGTGGGCACATTATATACACTAAGTTGTTAATATCTTAATGAGCATCCAGATATTCCATTGCATATATACAGTAAGAAAGTTTTTCTAGGTAGCTTGGCTTATATTAATGGGGAAATGGTCCTGATAACATGTATTCTGCTGATAGGTCATTTACACAAATTCTGGACAGAATTATTTAGCATTCCAAACGACTTTTGCTATGAAATTTTCTACTTACTCGGCAAACGTATTGACTTCGTGCACCAGGTGAAAATGTCTGTGAGCGAACAATAGTGTTATTACGAACAAATGCAGAACCACGGGATCGACGGCCTAGTCTGTTTTTATGAGGCAAAACCATTTCTTCTGGGAAAAGATCTTCTGTATTAGTCTCCTTGTCCACCTATTATAACAATCAAAATCTCAATATGTTTCTTCACAAAGAAAGTACAAGTTGTAGGGATAAATTTTAAAGCAATTCATCCATTAAATACTTATAATAAAAATCAGACACACCGTGCTTCTTCTTCTACAAAGGAAAAAAAGCATTTATGATTTAAATAAAAAATTCACACCAAGCCCCATAAAGATTTAGAAAAAACTGTAAGAGTTATATTGACTTGCCTTTAAAGGTGGAGCTTGAATTTTTCCAGAAATATATTGATCTGTTTGAGATGCAAATATGGGAATTTGCAATGATTCATCACAATAGGACACACTGGACTGCATGCAATTACTACATCCACTATCAATTGATTCTGCTTGCCAGCTTCTGCAGAGGAAATATTTTAAATTCTTTTATTAATTATTTTATTTATTTTATGAAATTCAGTAACTGGTGATCTGAATGAGCAATAGGTAACTTAGAGAAAAACAGAACAGCTAAGACATTTAAAATCAGCCAACAAGGAGTTAAGAAAGCCTTGAATTTATATGCAAGAGAAAATAAGATTTATATACTGTATAATAAACTAAATCAGTCAACTGAAGGCAGACAAGGTAAGTCTTTCCTAGAGAGATGTTCAAGTGAAGGCCTTATCTTGTAACCACAGCCTTAATATACCTGGCAGAGCAGGTCAGATAGGTCCATTGCTATATTGTATTTGACTGCATCATAATCCTAACAAATATGCAATCTTTGTCACTAGACTCCTCAGATATGGAATAAAAATCAATAGGATGGCTTCTTTATGTTCACAGAAGTATATACTGCTTACATGTACTATTTTTCAGATTTACAGAATGTTATTTATTCTATGTTTAAAATTTTGGTCAAACATGCATGAACTCAGAAAGGAATATGGATCCTTCAGTTCAGCACAAAAGCTAAAACATTTTAAGTCTATTTCAGCCACATATGCTTAAAATACATGCCATGGTTAATTGACTATACTTTGGATTCACGTCAAAATATCAAGCATTAGAAATGGAATCAGCCTTAGGACAGTAGAGATGGACATATAAATGGCTGTCCAACTTCGGCATATTCTTTATTATATGCATCCTTCACAATAAAAAGTACCTCTCTGACACGGCTTCTCCTTGATCTTCTTTTTGTTCCATCTGTAGTATTTCCTCTTCTGTGTACTCCAATTTTATTCTCTCTTCTGCAAGCTCTCTCTCCACAGCTTCCAGCTGAGCTGTGGTCCTAGCTAAAAGGACAGTCACAGCATCCTAGAGAAGCAAGGAGAAGAAAGTTCAGATTGAATTATTCCCATGTTATTTATACATGAGATGGAATTAATATTTTCAAAGCATAATAACAATGAGAGTTCATACATGCGAAAAAGATCTTAAAATTAGCCAATATGCAATATATTCTACACTTTAGGAAATTCTCATAAGTAAAGGGTGCCATTTCATATTGAATTCCAAAAGATACCTGTTTCTGCCGTATTTGTTCATTGTTCTACTGTTAACAAAATTAATAGACTATATTTTCTTAAATTCTGAACTCAAATATAGCATGTAGAATGATTCATACACTTCGAAATAACCTAAACATGACTGGACAATTCAACATGGATGCATAGATAGAATCTACTCACACTTTTCGCATGACCAGCAGATCAATGCCAGTTAAATAGTTCCATTGATAATAATGAAGTTTCACCAAGGCAAGCTTTTTATCAATTGCCTCATTTATTTAGCATTTCAGACATATCTTCCTTTAGTATCAAGTATCACATAAACATAGAAACACAAGAAAAATTATAT
Source organism: Pareas carinatus (assembly GCA_032468095.1). Taxonomy (NCBI): domain Eukaryota; kingdom Metazoa; phylum Chordata; class Lepidosauria; order Squamata; family Pareidae; genus Pareas; species Pareas carinatus. The sequence goes on from JANHFO010003227.1 coordinate 68,967, forward strand.
ATGACTATACCATTTTCATTATATTTTTATTTTCAATAGAATGAGAAGCACTTTCTTCACACTTAGGTTGTTCTTTTTTTTGTTCACAATCTGAGCCAATGAAGGTCTGAACAGGATACCAGCAAAGCTGCATCTCACTAGAACTCTCAAAGTTAGCTAGGCTGATCTGAGTGATGCCCTGTGAACACATCAATGCAAAATATGTCAATGTATCATAGAAAACATTTTTATTACAAAACTACTACTTTTACACATCAACTTCAGTAATTCAGGAAAACTCACATTTTGCATATAGCATCACTGCCTACAAATCTCTGCAGATGATATTTCACATCTAATTCTAATAAATTAGCTATGATTTTTCACTAGTTGATAGGGATATGTAAAACATTTTCAGTGTAAAATGTTTCCAGCTCAAAAAAATTAAATAAATCTGCCTTAAGTTTGAAACCTTTGCTTTAACTCTGAAATTGTTTGTTCTAACAATTCTGGAACATTTCATGGAAAGGAATCTCTTACCAATAATTCTTCTTGTTGGTGCTGGCCAAGTGAACAAATGTAAAGTTGCAGCGCTTTGAGTTTTAAGATATTTGATTGCACAGGAATCTGAAAGACTTCGTTAAATATTAACGGGGTCTGGAATTCCAAAGCCTTAGAGCAATATGTGGTTGTGGTGCCTGACTCAAGAGATGGTAAGTATATTCTCACATGTCTGAAAAAAAGAAAAACTCCTATGTAGCAAAAGTATCAATAAAATATATTAAATTAGTAAATATATTTCCATTTCTCTTTTTAAATGGTCACTACAGCATCACACTGCAAAGGACTGCAATTCTGCTAAAGCAATAATAACTGGGATAGTCAATATGATAAGAATGCTGGTAATTCTGGATGCCTACAAACCTGTGACCAGAATTTTTGTTGCTAAGCAATGCAGTTGTCATTTGTATAATTAATTCCATATCTTGACATTTGATAGGATTAAAAAAACAGTATTAGAATACTATATAGATCTCAACATACATTTTACAGCCTTCTCTCATGGCAAAGCCTGTAAAATTCTTTAGCTGCAATACATGGACAAGGAGACATTCACTTCCAATGTCGTGTCTGAAAAACAAGATAACTGATTAATTGCCATTCTATTCTCAAACATAGAAGCTATAAAGATTTGTATAAGGTATATTTTTGTTTTTATATAACTGATATATCATATGTTTATAAACAATAATGCTGTTCTAATGACAGTATTATATTATAATGTAACTTTAAAATAGCAACAAAACCTAGAATTGCTAATTTAATTTCAAATTTCTTTTAATTTTAGCAAAACTGTCTGATATATCAAGCAGAACCTATGAGGAATTCTAGTCCATTCTCACATATGTGATGAACCGAATATATATATATATATATATATATTTAAATAAATGATAAACAAGATGTGAGTTCCGGCACCTTTTTTCTTACAAAGAAAAGCACTGCTCTTTTTTAAACAAATTAAAACAGTAATGTTGAGATAGCCAAGAAGATGTATATTCACTACTCACGAGTGCTCCTGGATGCTGTCTGTTTTGGCTGTCTGTTTTGGCATATAATGACCAAAACCTTGTAATGTAATGTCTTGTTTGTATTTTAGTTGGCTGCAAACCGCCCTGAGTCCGTCAGGAGAAGGGCAATATATAAATGTAATAAAACTTGAAACTTGACCTAGAAAAATACTCACAGAAATCCAACCTGCATTTTGGGCTCTTCATTAGTGATGCCATCATTATAAAGTGATTCTTCAATATCTTCATTTCTATATAAAAATTAATAACTTATCATTACAGCAGTATTTTGTCATCATAAATAATACAATCTAATAAGTACAAAAAACATCCTCTGCTTTTGATATTATATGTCAAACATTCGTCAAACTCTAATCTTAAAGACATTGTTGAATTCTATGATATATCCTAAGTCCACATGTGATTAACATGTCAAAATTTTATTTACTGGCAACCACAACAAATTGTCATTTTGCAAAAAATAATGAAAAGTATGATTAAAGTATGTAGTCGATAAAAATTATGTTGATGCCTAGGTATGCAAAACAACCATCAAAAGCAATTTCAAATGTTGAGGCATGTGGTTTCCAGTTTTAAAACAGGTACAAAAGCTGAAGCTACTTTATTTTAATATTCTCAAGGTCTTCTTCAAAAGATTACATTTTCTATTCAAAGCAGAGTTACTAATATTCTATGTACTAATATGTAATGTTCTGGTGTATTATGAAGTTTTAGTGCTAGATTATAGTGCATAGCCAGATAAAAGTAATCCAACATCATTAAATCTCAATGGATCCAACACAATGTTTTTCTCATAAAGTGGCAGCGCTTTGTTTTTAGCTACTATTCTTTTCTTCTTCTTTTAATTCAATTCTTTTTTTCATTTAATTTCTACTCATTTTTAAAACGTAAAAATATTTTAAAAATAAATTTCCAGATGCCTCTAAACTACTATTAAAAGAGAAGAGTTTGTATTTATATGTGGTTACTATGCACAGTAAACAACCAACACAATTTTAAGAACTAGATTAGAAAAATCTACTTTGCTAAATGATTTTATGTGCCATTAATCTTAAACAATAGAAGATAAAAAGATCTTCATCAAGTATTTTTGAGGCTTTTAAAGGGAATTAAGTATAATTCCGTTTTACACATATTTGTACAACCTGACCTTTTGCTTAAAGCTTCAAACACGCCACTGTCACTAGCCAGTGAATAATTGGACAGACATGCTGAGACTCGCCTGGATCTCCTTTCCAATCTTCTAGTGCTGTCTTCACGTAAGGTCACAGCTACAACATGGAAAACAGCAAAGACAAGTTACACTGAAGATTAATTTATTGGATTTTTCTCTCTTTTTTATTTGTAAAGCATGAAGACAGCATATAGCATGAAGACAACTCGCTCCACTTATTTTCACTTCATCAACAACCCTGTGAGCTGAGTTGGGCTGTGAGAGAGTGACCAGCCCAAAGTAACTCAGTCAGTTTCCATGTCTTAGGGAGGACTAGAACTATGTTTACATCTGTGAATGAAAAACTCAACATTCCATCCAATTTACTAAAACAAATATATTAGAGGTATCATACCTCTAGTGTGTATTGAACTCTTAACACACACTGGTCTGATCCAAACTATCTTAAATATATATCTGAATACTTTTAACTGAGACTTGAATACATGCTTGCATGACTACTCATACAGTTCACTCCGAATTGAAAAGATAATGCATATTGCTAAAAAAACTTAAAGAATATATTTCTAAACCATTAACAATTTAAAATGAGTATAATCCACTGGTATATAGACGATAATCAGGTGCCTTCAGATTATATAAACCATCCAACACCTACTCATAATCCTTTATGTTTCTCTCATGACTGTTAACAGATTGATTGTGTTAATGGTCTATGACTTCTCCCTTCACTAACAGGAGAAACAAGTCTAAAATAACTTATATCTTGTTTTAAATTTATATTCAAGTTGGCAATAAATGGATATCAGAGCAAACAGCACAATAATCATTCAGCCAATGGTCAAGAACAAATGACAAAAGAACCCTTAAGCAAGCTACGAATGCCAATTATATACGTGCAGCACATTAAGAGGAACCAACTAGTGAAATCAAACCCCAAAAGTATGACACTCATATAATTTGAAAGTAATTATGTGCATTTGTTTCAATTCAACTATAATTATATTACCAATAAGTGTTTTCTTAAAGCTAACTTTACCTATACCTGCTTCTTTAACAAGATAATTGCATCAATTATAATTTTAAATATTTCCAGGGTGAATTCTTTGTTGAAAGTTGCATGAAAATAATTATGTCATAAAAATGCAAAGTACAAAGGAAATATGTTGTCATTCTATTCTTCAGGATTTTGGCTTCCTAGTCTAGTCTACAGTCTTACTAGTCAAACCCATCTTAGCAAGGTCAGCTAGTATTATCAGGAATATAAAAAAATAGTTTATTTCTCTAAATAAATTATATATAATTATTTTATATTATGGCTATAAACAAATTATATAGTTACTTCAGATTTCTGGCTTTTAAATGTAAGATTTTGCTTATCTTACAGCAAGAAAGTTTAAGTATTTGAGATAATTTTGTAATAAAATTTGATCTATTTCGTTTGTTTGCCATAAGAAACTTTTGTGTCTTTATTTTCAAAGTGTTTCCTACATGTTTTTTAAGAAGAAGAATGTTCTTAATACATAGAATCAAATTCTATAATTGTGATATTCTGATGTTTACCTAGGATAAAGTATTAAAGAAAATAATACTGCTATCTTGTTTTAATTTTAGAACATTGCTGTTGCCAGCAAGTTAAGACATGTTTCCTCCTCCAATGACAGAAACAGATTTTCACTGAAGAGTTTATGTCATTATATGCAGTAACTGTCCTCTCGCTTTTAAATATTTGATTGACTCTTAAAAGAAACTTCATTTTAAAAGATTAAGTAGTAAAGACTTCTTTGAAATGTTCTTTGCTTTGTGTGAAAACATCAATAAATTAATGTAGTAAAATTATTCTGTACCTGGTTTTCACAGTTTGCTTTCACAGTTCCCAATCTAGCTTACAGTTTGGGATTTAACTGAGAGTTTTTGCATCCAAGAACCAAGCCTAAACCATTTTAGCTTCTGGCGATCATCTAGCATTGGCTAGATCATCTACCATCTGATCTGAAGTAAATAGGGAATGGCATCTGAAGTTTCAGAATAGAACACAGTCAATTTCAAATAAGAGAACTTGTAGCTAACATCAGATAGTACAATGAAGTAGAAATGCAAGGAATTAGAATTCCATTTTTGTTCAGCTGATGGTCTTGTGCTAGCTATTAGAACTTAGGTATTTATTTACATTGCATGCCTAATAGCAGCTATTCTATTCCAAAGTTTATTGCTTCATTACTATTAACCCAATATGGCTTGGAACCAATAGTTTATTACTAAGATTTTTTTAATGAAATCATAAAAAATATTCTCGTCTTTAAACATGCAGAATAAAACCTACAAATACACATAAGCTTTACAGGCAGAAAGAAAAGAGAAAATCTAGAATCACTTACAGCATTGTTTTCTGTTGTGCCACATGAGGAACAAAATAAAGGAATAATTTAAGTGAAAACTGGAACCAGTTTGTCAAATCTGACATTTTCATTAAAAAAAACCCACACAGAATTAAATATCTCCTGAAATTCTGCAACTCGTGGGGAAAATGAATGTTGAAGGTTAGATTCAACAGTATTTTCCAAACTTCATTAATGAGAGGTAATCTTACGTTCTATGCATTGCAACTAAAACTGTATTCCTGTCATGTTTAAAAGATATAGCAAAATTGTTAAAAATAAAAAGGGAAATGAATTTGTACTAATAATTATTCTTTCCCTTTACACTGAGCAAGGAAATACAAAAAGGCACCATTAGTGGATACTCATGTTCTGTAAATCAAAAACAGATCAAGTGAATTATTTCAGAAAATGAGCATATTTTATAGTACTTCAACACTAGATGGCAGCCATTTATACCCTATGCACTACATTAAAAAGCAACAGCAGTGCTGTTCATTTATTTCCCTAACCTTTAAATATTAAAACCAGCAATATGGAAGATGTGAAATGCGTAAGAAACTTAATCACATGGGTATAAAGCAGACAAGTATATATATTTAATATTTTTTAAATGATCCTGCACACACCCAAGGTAAAATATCATTTTTTACAAAATAAAAACTACTAACTAATAACATTAAAAAAATAAAATTCTGTTATTGGCCTGTTTATACCAAAGTGACTATATAAAGTAGGTGGGGTTTTTGGAGGGGCAGAGAAACTACCACTACCTTTTCCTTCAAACCATACTCCCCTCTAGAATGGGAAAAAAATGAAAATAAGCAATCTTCTTACAAAGCATAATCAGAGCAGTTAGAAGAGTCACATTAGTTGAAATGATAAATCCTTTCATTGAAGTTCAGTCTTTTTCCTCTAAAGCACATGTGCAAAAACTGTATATTTTACATAAGCTGCTATCTGTCTTGTTACAACTGACCTATATTCATTGTTTCGTTGATATCTGAAAACAAAATATAAATGGCTAAAAATTAACTTACCACCAGAATTTGCAATATTGCTAATTTGCACCCCTACTTCATTTCTTGTGGAATATTCAGTAGCCTTAGATGCCACCATTTCTTGTCCTTTGTCTTCACTCAAAACAGAGCCCTGAGCTCGAAGTACTTCCGAGGCACCTGTATATGTTGCTTCTTCATACTGTTCTGATTTATGGACTAATGGAGAATCCTGAGAAGTGGGTAGGAAAGGAGTGTCCAGGGGTGAACTTGGGGGTGATAGTGAAGAAAGGGATGACCTTGATGACAATGATGCCAAGGACAGAGGAGTATCTAAAGATCTTCGTTGCTTACTGCTGGCTGGAGATCCGCTAGACTCATGATAGTGTACATCTTTGTTATGAGAATCAACTGAAACTGGATCATGTCGCATATGATGACTATATTCAACAGCAGTGTCAGATTTCTCATACTGAGGAAGACCATAGATGTCAGTGAAACTAACAGAACTCAGGGAGCCTCTGCTGGATGCCAATGACCCACGGCTGGATGCCAATGATCCCCGACTGCTTCCAGAAGATATTGTCAAAGAACTGGCAGATAAACTGGAAAATAGCAGACACATGTAGTAAGCGTGCATTCACAAATGTAAATTCAAAATATGAGTTTTTTTCTTCTTCATTAGCTGAAACAGTAATCAAGATATACTCCTATATGCAGGCTTTGTACAAATAAAAATTCCATGGTTTTCCTTTGTCATTATATCTGTTATCAAACAAATAATATCAGGGGGGGGATCAGACAAGGAGAAAGTAATTACAGTGAAGAACTGATGCTTGTTACTTATAAATAACAGAACCATGTACTAAAGAAAAATGAGTTGATTTATGCATTATATTAGACACTTGAATTGACACATTTATATCTCCTGTAACTCTTCTGTCTTCCATCTGTCACTGAATTTGTGATCTGACCTTTGTCCTTCAAAAAAAGAGTTCCAAATTATAATCAGAACAAGTTTGCAATTCTGGACTGAAGGCCTTTGCATGAAATTGCAAAGTATACTTTTCCTAAATCACACTTACATATAGCAAGAACTGCTAAAAAAAATCCTTAATTGTACTGTAAAAATAATTGTTTGCTTACCTATGATTGTCTATGCTTTCATACATATTCCTCTATGTCTGCAAAGATGAAACCCACTCTGTTGAAATTTTTACCCTTTATATGTAGTTTAGGTATTCATTTGGGCTATACTCACTCATAACCTGGGCAATCGTGCTTCAGAACACGTAGTGAAGGACAAGGGTGGCTAGGAAAAGCACACGTGTCCACTCAAGGAAACAGGTAGAAAAAGGTTATTCTTCATTTTATCTATGCATCATACATACTGAAGAAAAGCCATCTGACATGATTGGTGCAATAGGCTGTGCTATCACAAACGGATTAAAGCGAAGACTGCATGAAAAGAGTAGAGCATCCGTTATAATCTACATATTCAGATGATCCTATCTAGCTTTTGTAAACTATCGTCCTGTCTTCAACCTTACTTTTTTGGCGAAGGTGGTTGAGAGTGTGGTGGCATATCAGCTTCCATGACACCTGGAGGAAACTGTCTATTTGGACCAGCACCAGTGCGGCTTCAGACCTGGTTACAGCACTGAGACTGCATTGGTCACATTGGTGGATGATCTCTGGAGGGTCCGGGATAGGGGATGTTCCTCTCTTTTGGTCCTGTTAGACCTCTCGGCGGCTTTTGATACCATCGACCATGGTATCATGCTGCGCCGGTTGGAGGAGTTGGGAGTGGGAGGCACTGTCTTGCAGTGGTTCTCCTCCTACCTCTCCGACCGGACACAGATGGTGCTGGCAGAAGGGCAGAGGTCGACCCCGAGGCACCTGTTATGTGGGGTACCACAGAGGTCAGTCCTCTCACCCCTCCTGTTCAACATCTACATGAAGCCGCTGGGTGACATCATCCGTGGCTTTGGGCTAGAATGTCATCGATACGCTGATGATACTCAGCTGTACATCTTCGCCCCAGGCCACCCCAACGATGCCGTGGAGGTAATGGCCCAGTGTCTTGAAGACGTGCGGGTCTGGCTCAACCCTTCCAAGACTGAATGGCTGTGGATACCGGCGTCCCGATATAGACAGTTGTCACCAACACTGGCTATCGGGGGCGATACATTGGCCCCTGCGGAAAGGGCTCGCAACTTGGGGGTCCTCCTGGATTCACGGCTGTCTTTAGAAGACCATATGAAGGCCGTGGCCGGGGGGGGCCTTCTATCAAGTTCGCTTGGCACGCCAATTGCAGCCCTTTCTTCATCGAGACTCCCTATGCACGGTCACTCATGCTCTGGTCACTTCTCGCCTGAATTATTGCAATGCACTCTACAAGGGGCTCCCCTTGAACTGTACACGAAGGCTGCAGATGGTCCAGAATGCGGCTGCACAGGGGATTGTGGGGGCTAGTAGCCGTGCCCATGTGACCCCCCTCCTGCGCGAGCTGCACTGGCTGCCTGTGGTCTTTCGGGTGCGCTTCAAGGTTTTGGTTGTGACCTTTAAAGCGCTCCATGGCATGGGACCAGGATATCTGCAGGAATGCCTACTACCAGCTAGTATCTCCCAGAGGCCAGTAAGCTCGCACAGAGAGGGCCTCTGTTGTCCTGAGCCCTCTCTGATTTTTAAATTGGTTTTACAAAAAATTGTAAACGGTAATTTTAATCTTAATTCAACCGATTTATTTAATATTTTTAAGGGTTTTTAGTATTTGTCTATGTCTGTGTTTTTATTATGGCCGAGTCTTTCGGGAGAAGGGTGGTATAAAAATTAAATAAATAAATAATGCAATCACTGTTTGGATTGACTGGGTGAGGAGGAAAAGATTAATATCCAATTGTATACAGACAATCTTCAGCTATAGCTGATTATTTAAAAACCATTCAAAGTTACAAAACGCCCATTGGGGAAAATAGATTTGCTTAAAGATCATGGTGCTGTAAAAAAACAGTTGTAAATTTGAATCCAGTCACATGGTGCCTTGACTTATGATTAATTCTGGTCTCGATTATGATTGTAAATCAAGGACTCGTGTATCTTAATCCTAGTACACTAAAATTCTGTTTCAGCGCTTGGCGGTGGAGAGAGTCTGAATAGATAGAACCAATCAGAGATTTAACTCAAGCAGGACCAAGTTGCTTTGAGAACTATCTACATCTGTAGATCTTCCCTTTTTAGTTCTGACAGGATCTTTGTATAAATCCATGTTGTATGCCAAATGGCCCCATTACTTGATGAGGAAACCCTATTCAATAGTCACTTATGCCTTTACATGGGGCTTTACTTGAAGACTATGCAGAACTCCATCTAGTTCAGAATATAGTGGCTTGGGGGTACACATTGGTATGCTTGTTGTTGCATGAATTGCACTGGTTGCCAGTGAGATTTCAAGATTTTTTTTGTAGTCACTCAAAAAGTCCTTAATAGCACGTGATCTGGATATTTTCATGATCATTTGTATCCAATTATCTCTGCTGTTCCAACAAAACTCAAAGGGTTGGCATGTTCCAGGCCTCATCAATTAAACAGTATCATCACATGGGATCAGGGGACATGCGTTCTCAGTTGCCAGGGATTCTGTTACCATGCCTTCCCTATTGTACAACATTCCACTTGAAATTTGGATGGTCTGAGCTCTGCTGGCCTTGAAGAAAGGCCCTTAAGGGCACTGGCCAGGATGTTATGCAAGCCAATAATGTTTTGAATGTGAATTGCATTCAATGTGATATATTTAATGATTTACTTTGTATTTTTTAATTTAAAAAATATAATTGTCCAGAATTGCATGACAAGCACGCCGCCAGCAAATTGAAATAAACAGGTTATGTTTTTAAAGTTCAGGCAAAATAGATTTGCATTATTTACATTCAATATGAAACAAGTAGTTTGGGTCAGGCAGGGATATACATGTTAATGTGTGTTTATTAAGATAAGCCATGATTTTTTAAAGATACTGATAGACATGTATAGGAACCCTCTGCACCAGATACAAAGCATTTTCTCTGCCTCAGGACATATCAAACTAATACAATGTAGTTCAGGAATTCCAACAGTCAGATCTAGAGAAGGAATCCTTTGGTTATTAAAGTATGAGAAATTTAAAAAGTGTAAAGTCATTGCTAATCTGTTACCCACATCTGTATTATACTAATAGATTCTGAACTACCTTCTGCCACCCCCTATTCACATGTTACCATACTATCAAAACTTAGGTGCTGATTTCCAATAAACTCAGTACCAAACTTAAGAAACTAAGTCTGAGACAGACCGCAATTAAAATAAATTTAAAAAATCTTTTTTATTAAATGCATATGATTACTGGCTATCTGACTCTCTTCCATTTTAAATTGTTCATATCCTGAAAGCTTAGGTGTAGTAGAATTCTAACTCCTTCATTGCTCAAAAGATAGCTGTGGTAATGTTTTATTACTACAACCAACTGTTCATGGGAGGGTGTTTCCCTGTGCCTGTACTATGCTTCAAGGCAGGTTAAAAGTGGATACATAAACAAGCATCATTTAAACTCCAGATCAGTCACACATTTCTTTAAGTAATTCATAGCACTAGTTAATCCTTCTGCTTATTTGTAGTACATCTGCTGTTTCTGTATTAATAATACTAATATCCTGCTTCCATGAAAATAAGATCTAACATGATTTTTCAGGATGCTCATAATATAAGCCCCCTAAATAAGCCCCAATTAAGATTGTCAGCCAGAATGATGCATTTAGTACCAAATTTTCCCCAAAATGAGACCTAACTGGAAAATAAGCTGAAGTGTGTCTTTTGGAGAAAAAATTAATATAAGATCCGATCTTATTTTTGAGGAAACGCAGTATGAGTATTACCCAGTCTGATCTAGTAGTTAAGCTCCAGACTAGAAACTCCTGACTATAATTTCTAGTCTCACGGTAGGCATGAAAGCCAGCTGGATAATTTTGAGCCTGTAACCACTCTCCCTCAGTTCAACTTACCTCATAGCATTGTTGATGTGGAAAAGGACATGTCCACTGTCTTGATTTATGTATAAAAGTGATAAAGGCAGAACTTTAAAAATCTAAATATAAGTAAATTTCCCCAGATGTCATCATCCAGTATGGGAAAGTTGCCCAGAACTATAATTCAACATTTGGAAAGTCACATCTTGCCCTTCTTATTACAGAAAGATTGTGGTCTTTTCATATAATGCTAAAGTGAATTCTGGTTGGTTACAATAAAGTATTCTGTGGAATGCAGTATTAATTATTGAGGTTTATTTCCACAATTTATTCCAATTCCTGTAATTGTTATTTAAACTGCTTTAGAAAAAGTTATATTTGTGGAAAAGATCTTATTTTTGAGAAGTAATTTGCAACATTTTATTGAAAGTTCTGGTTGCTAATGATAAATAGCAAATTCATTGAAAATTCACTTTGCTATCAATCCAGACCACATCTCATGGTTTTTGTGGAGAAAAAAATAGAAGAGGGAGTGCATCTGGAGGAAATTTGCAATTATTTTAGTGTTATTACATTGGGTATTACATTTTTGAAAGTGCTGTGCAAGATGAGACACAATTATAGTTTGTGATACAGTACTCTTTTTCTAGCTTGTTTCAAACTGACACATTTTTACACTGCTATATTAAAAGAAAATAAATATTTTGAACTTGAAAGATTTTGAGCCTTTGATATTTTTATTTATTGAGCATTTTCTTTCCCAGCAACAATGAGAACTTGGTGGTTTTTCGTTACTACATTCTTTATCCTGTGGGGTCTTTCTTTGGCCAAATTTGAAGAGTTTGATGACGATGACTTAGTGGAATATGATGATAATGATTTTGCTGAGTTTGAAGATGTGATTGAAGCCACAGAATCTCCCCAGCGGATTGTTACAGCAGAAGAGGAGGAGGAGGAGGAAGCCACAGTAGAACTTGAAGGACAAGATGAAGGTCTTGATTTTGAAGATGCTGATGGACAGGTGATGTGAGATGGAGGACATATTTTGTCTTTTTTGGTGCAAAGAGATAAAATTGTAAGACTGGCTATTAGGAAATCCAATTATATTGTGTATTTTCTTTAGTTTATATCTCTGGACACGCTTTATATATAGTTTATATTTAAGACAGCCAATGGAAACAAGATGACATCAGTATTAATTTCCAGTTTCATTGGCAAAATAAGTTTTTGTTTTAAAAAAAATAATCAAGGAAACTTGTGTTGGAGAGTATCACAGAATACTGGAGCTACAACGGGATTTGTGTAGTGTCATCTGATGTATACATTATTGTAATCAAAGAAATCCATTCCACCTGATATATACATAATTATTGTAATCTAAAGATTCCAGAACATCAGATAGCTTCAAATATCTATAAATTTGGAGTGGGCGAAATGCTTGTAGACAAAAGCTGCATTAAAAAAAAAGATGCTCCAAGGACTACAGGAAGAACAGCAGGGGGGTAAGCAAAGGAATGAATAGGATCAATTCTTGTCTTTAATGGAAGTTGTAGATTTTTTAAAAAGTTCAAAATAGATACTTTAGATTTTCCAGAGATTTAATATAACTGTTGTACAGTTTACTTAATGTAAGGAAAGTACTGTTAAAAATCAGAAATATCTGCTGAATTCTAATGGTACAATCTTGAAGATTGGAGACCATATGTAAGTTGTGAATTGATATATCTCTTGTAAGATAAATAGAGTAAAATTCATAGAATTCAGATCTGTTTGAAACTTGCATGCAATTTGGAAAGTATTCCATATTGCTGTTAGAGTCGTTGCCACAGACGTTTCCATGATTACAGAGCGATCCTATACATGATCAATTTATAAACTGCAGATTTGTATTTCCTTTTTGCATTGCAGTTGAATTTACTAGCCAAAGCATCATGTATATTATATTTAAACAGCTGAGCAGATAATGAGCTATACTACCGAAATTTAGAAGCAAAATAACTAATTTTGCTCTTGGGGCTTTTTTATCTGTTTGATTTCAAAAATGATGGAGGTAATGAATACAATAAGCTTCAGGGAGCTGAGCTGATCCTATTTTCATTCCTAATATCCACCAGCACCACACCTGAAATGGCAAACTTTCATCATTTTGTTGCCAAATTTGGGAGGCATGATTTGATGGTGGTTAGTGATTGGAAAGCACATAAAGATGAAAATGAGAATGGTTTATCTTCCATCCCTACCACTACAATGTAAGCAGAGTCAAGAAAAAAAATGTCTAGGCGTATTCTGATATGATCCCACAGAACTGAGTTTCAGCATTCAATTACTGTGTACTGCCCATGCTTAAGTAGGAGTTTGTAATCAGCAATGGATTTTTTTCATGGGCATTCATATTGATGTGCTTCATATTCTGCTGTATTTGTAGCCTACTATGTAGCATTCCTTGATTAGTTTAGCCTATGTGATTGAATCCCAAAGGTGCAACTGGATATTCTTGGGGTTTTTTTTCCTTTGAAAATATTTTGCATATCCAAGAAGTTTCTTCAGTTTTAACTGGAGGGGAATGGAAGGATTCATATTATTTGCCGTAATCTGGTCATTAGCACTCTAAGGATCAGTCGTTAGTATTTGCTCTCTGGGAGTCATTGAGGCCTCTTGGGGATTTATCTGTATCCTAAGAGTCATCTGAATCAAAGTATAAATCGGTGTGGAAGCTTCTTGGAACTGCTGAAAGGACTGCATTGTAAATAAGAGATAGATCTCCCCCCCTCTATTGTGGGGAGGCTGTTCAGTTTGAACATACGTAACCTCTTTGACTCCTCTTTCAAACAAGCAGTTCCCTCTATCTACAATGTGAACACATCAATATTAGTGACAGAAACATTACGTTCATGTGAGAAGATATTAAAGAAAATAGTCTGGTCTTCTGAACTGTGCAGTATACATCAAGGAAGACAAAAGCATCAATTCTGAAGTATATAGAAAACCTACAGACACAGATCAGTATTTGCATTTTTGTTCTTACCATCCAGTGGAGCACAAACTGGGAATAATCAGGACTTTATCCCACTGGACTGAAAATTTGCTTACCAGCAAAGAGGAAAAATGGAAGGAACAAAACAAATAATAACAGCAAATGGAGCAACATTGTCATTCCATATACTGCATGAATATCTGAAAAACTCAAGAGAATTTTCAACCAACACAAGATATGTGCACAGTATAAACCCAGAAATACATCAAGGCAGATGCTTGTCCAGCCCAAGGGCAAAACACCCAGACACAAACGGATCAGTATGGTACATGCAGGGCTTTGCAGTGAGATATTTGCAGACCTGTACATTGGAGAAACAAAACAATTTCATAAATGCATGGCAGAACACAGGAGAACAAATTAATCAGGACAAGATTCAGCAGTCCATCTGCAATTGAAAGGTCACTGTTTTGAACATAGCAAAAAGTTCATATTCTAGACAGTGGTTTGAAAGAGGGGTCAAAGAGGCCATCTAGGTTAAAACCGAACAGTTCTCTCTCAACAGAGGGGGAGGGATGCAACACCAACTATCTCCTGTTTACAATACAGTCCTTTTAGCAGTCCGAAGAAAGTTCTACACTCATTTTGCACTTTGATTCAGGTGACTCTGAGGATACAGATAAACTGCCCAGTGGCCTCAATGATTCTTAGCCAGTTAACGCTAATGACTGACCCTCAGAGGCTAACAATCAGGTGACTGCAAAGAATCTAAACCCTTCCACTCCCCTCCAATCAATTTTCTTGGATAAGAAGTGGAACATTTTCAAAGAAAAAAAAATACCCACCTTTGGGGCAACAGTGACCTGGATGATTGAGAATCTTTATAAAAATGATTGAATCAGTTATTAATTAGCAAAGATGCACATGCTGTCTTTAAAATAGGAAAAGCAGAAAATAACTATATGTAAAAGACAAGCAATTTACTATCTCATTTTCCTGAAACAATGGGTATTATTATAGGAAAGTGATACAGAAAGTGAGCCGTATGATGATGAGGAATTTGAAGGTTATGAAGAAAAGCCTGATGCGTCTCTTGGCAAAAATAAGGATCCTATTACGATTGTTGATGTAAGTGAAGATTATGAAAAGTTATATGTAGTCTTTAATTAATGTATTGTAATATTTTTTTCTCCTGAACAATTATAATTAAGACTGTAATCATAAATGTCTTGGATTAATCTCTACTTCGAATGAAATGGAAACACTCTCTTAGCAGAACTATACATACACACAAATACATCTGCCTACACCTCTTCCCTGTGTGTTTGTGTGTGTGTAGTTCTGCTAATTTACAGTTCATTCAAAAAGTATTCAGACTCCTTTCACTTTTGTCAATTTTGTTATGCTGCAGCCTGATTATACAGTTGTTGAAATTCATTTTTTCTCATTATTCTACACTCAGTACCCCATAATGACAAAGTGAAAACAGAACTTTAGAAATGTCTGCAAATTTATAAAAAAGAAAAAAACTGAAATATCACACAGTCATAAGTATTCAGACCATTTGCAACAACATGTGAAATTTAGCTCTGGTGCCTCTCATTTCTCTTGATCATTGCCAACATGTTTCTACACCTTGATTGGAGTTCACCTGAGATAAATTAAATTGATTGGGCAAGATCTGGAAAGCCATGCACCTTTCTATAGAAGGCCTCACACCTGCAATGCATACTGACAGAGTTGGTCCCCCCGGTCAAACTGAGAAATTGAGAGAGAAGAGCCTTAGTAAGAGTGACCAAGAACCAGATGGTCATTCTGACTGAGCTCCAGAGATCCTATGTGAAAATGGAACAGAGTTCCAGAAGAATATTCATCACTGCAGCCCTCCACCAATCTGGGCTTTGTGGCAGAATGGCTAGATGGAAGCCTCTTCTCAGTGCAAAACACATGAAAGCTTGTTTGGAGTTTGCAAAAGGTAGCTGAAGGACTCTCAGACTGTGAGGAACAAGATTCTCTGGTCTGATGAAACTAAGATTGAACTGTTTGGCCTTAATTCTAAACAATATGTCTGGAGAAAATCAGGCACCCCTCATCAGGAGAAGATCGATAGGATTCGGAGCGGCTTGGACTCAGATTGGACTAGTTCAGATGGGGGGGCGGAGGCAAGTCT
>JANHFO010003227.1:92048-104981 GCA_032468095.1 Pareas carinatus
GCATTTTTATTGTTGGCTGTGAACCGCCCTGAGTCCGTTGTACGGAAAAGGGCGGTATATAAATTAAATTATTATTATTATAATATTCATTTATTTATTAAAATATTATTTATATAGTATAAATGTTTTGTCAAACCAAGGAATTAACATGTAATTTCTTTTAAGTATTTCTTTTCTGTATAACTTTTAATTTGCCTAATCTTAAATGTGCAGTGTAAGTTATACAGAAAAGAAATGCATAAAAGAAATTACAGTGATTCTTCAAATTAATCTATGCTAAATATCTAGTCACACATATGCAAAACCCCAACCAAAGTGAGATCTACTAACAGATTATTTGCAATGTTAAAAACAGCAACTTGAAATATTCACCTTTTTTGGGTCTCTTCATACTGCCAAATCAGTTTCATTTTGTCTAGATAGCTTGTTGTATCTTCCAATCCAACCTTTTGTGAAGAAAAGAAAAACAAGAAAGTGAATAGTACTTATTAGAGCAGAGCTTTTCAAACTGTGGTCGTCTGACCGCTTGGGGTTCGTGATAAATTGCCAGGGGGTTCAGGGACAGGGGAGTCGCTGCCGCGACCACTGGTAGGAAGCTGCAGCTGCCGGTGCTGCCAGTTGCAAAATGTACCTGTGCGAAGCGCTGCCGAACCATGGGCAGCAGCTAATAAATATTGTAGGCGATTGTATTCGCTTAACAGTAGCCAGCGAAACTAGCATCTTTCAAGAAATAGTTTCGCTGTTTCTCTGCCCTAGCTTAGCTGGGTTGAAAATGGATTCATCAACCAAGAGCTGATCTTTTTATCTTTATGGTTGCTGGGAAGCAAAAGCTGTTGAATGCGGGTATGTTCTGTGTTTGTTTTAACTGACCCCACCTCATTATATTGGAAACTGAGTGGGAAATAAATCCCGTGGGTTATTTACTGCAGATGAAGTTCCTGACTGGTTCTAGTGGAAAAATCTGGGCTTCTTGCCGCTAAATGATGAATAGCTTTTTTTCAGTCTGATCTTTGCACCCCAAAAGCATTTACTCAGAGACGCGGCCAATTCCCATCACGCTGACAAACGTAATGGGGCTTCAGGAATCCAGCTAAGCAGGCTAAACTTCTAGAGCACAGCTTTTGCAGGTGCATGAAGCAAGGCTCTGTTCTGAACGCTAGTAACCCGAGACCGCCGTCAGAGTCGATTCTCGCCCAGCCTATCGGAAATGCGGAACTCCATTGATTGATGGCAGACCTGCCCCATGCTTTGGCTTGCAGGGGCAGGACTCTTGCTCCTTTGGATTTGCGTGAGGGGAAGTGAAGCTGTAGTAGGAGGAAACTAAGCAGCTAGTCGAGGAGCGCATGCCGGCCAGGCAGTGTTCCCCTGAGGTTTTTTTCCCGTCTGAGCTGCTTGCGCAACGTTAAGTGCGGGGTATGTGAGGCATGGGATTCCTTTCTGGTGCTTCTCAAGCTCTGGCAGCTTGAGAAAGTAGGGCTTTACCCCGCTCCCCTTTGGGCATACCCATAATTGACGCTAGGGAAAAACGCCTCCCTTTCTCAAAAGGCTCACTTGCTCTTCGTTAGAACTTCAGTGTGGTGTGCTTTCTCTTGGGTAGTCTCCCACCTTTCTGTTTTTCCCCAGTTCGTCATTGTTCATGTCCACCCCTTTGTAGTAGGAAGCTCAAATATTAGTGTGAGATTGGTTTTTTGAGGCCTTTGCACCCTTTTTCAAAATTAATGCACAAACACTGTAACTCAGCCATAATTGGTCCTATTAGCTCACTCTTGAAGGAGCCTCTTCTACATCAAGCTTAGTTTTAATGATGTTTCCTGTAATTTTCAGGGCAACAATGCAAAAGTAGCTTGAAGATGTTTTCCTCAGAGATTTTTTTTCCAACTCCCTAAGTCAGAGGTTTTCAACCCGGGGTCCATGGCAAGATGACAGGGGGCTTGCAAACAGGTCGGGAAAAATTTGGGGAAAGGAATATGCATGAATTATCAATTAGTAATTAGTTGAATTTGTGGGAATGGAGTCCGCCATGTAGCACCAACATGTTTTTGGATCCACAGCTTGAAAAACCTATTAGAGCATGAGAAGAAATAAACTATGGAGAAAGAAATAAACTATGGAGAAAGATACAAAAAAATAGCTATTATTACTTTAGATTTAGTTGAGGAATAAATAGTTAGCAGATACATTGTAGGAAAGGGACTATGTGTAATTCTTTGAAAGACACTAAATTTGAGCACAAATATTTAGTCTGAATTTTCCCCAGAAGATCAATGATAAGCAGAACAATAATTAACAAGATCTCAGAACAGAAGAAGCTAATAAGAAAAGGAACTCAAATTGAGTAGACATACCTAAAAAGGAGCTACAAGCATAAGTGTAAACAATTTCAATGAGGAAAAAAAATGGAGCCAATCTGGATTTCTAATAAGTTAAATAAACACAAAACAAAATGACACAGAGGAAGTAAAAAAGAAAGACTGACAAAGGAAGAGTACAGACAAATAATCTTTGAGTTGTTGCCACATGTTGAGCTGGTGTCACAAAAGTAAAAGCTCAGAATGAGCTTACTAGAAAGGATGTTAAGAACAACAAAAAAGTTTCTTTTGAAATGTTCAAATAATATCAAAAGAAAAGTAATATTTTTAATAATGTACCAACTGATCAATAAAGACAGTATATAACAAAGAAGAACCTTTCGGGGGGTTTTTTGGTTCCCTTTCTTTTATACTTTATTCTTAAAAGTTACAAAAAAATATCATGTTCCACTGGAAAATCATGAAGGCAAGAATGAAGAGTCAGAATTGAAGGCTGACACTTCTTGAAACATATTTTAATGAGTTTACTTCTCTAAAGTTAGATGAATTGAATACTGAAGGAAATAGCTGACCGTCTATTAGACCATCAGTCTATCATCAATATTTGACAAAAATTATGCAGCAGATAATAAAAGAGCATGATGAAAGTAATATAGGTATTACCAAAAAACAAAATGAGCTTATCAAGAAGGACTCTTGACAGATGAATCATTTTTGATTGCATAACATCATAACAGTTTTGGGGAATGCTGCAAAAATAAAATATCTTGACTTTAGCAAAGCACTGACAGAATATTCCATGTTAAATTAAATATGGGCTAGATGACATGACAATTATTTGGATACATACTACAGTTGTATGAATATTGTACAGTAAAGCATGTTCATCAAGGTTCTTCATAAAATTGAAGAGAAAGTTCAAGAGGGATAATTATAGTTAATGACTTGGATTAAGAAGGGCAAGAAATCTATAGATGATACAAAACTAGTTGTGACAGCTAATTTCATAAAGCTGGAAATAAAATTCAAAACAGCGATAGATAATAGAAATAGGCTGAAAGTATTGTTTTTCACAAAGGGAAGTATGAAGTACTTCACTCAGAACAAAAATCAAATGTTTAAACACGAAACTAATGAAACCTGTGAAATGAAATTGGAAATAATAGGTGAATATGAATCAGCAAAGTAATATAGAAGTTAAAGAAAAAGCAAATGGAATTTTAAACTATATCCACAAAAGTATAATGTCCAAATCATGGGAAACAATTCCATTTTGAATACTGTATTTATTTCCAGCTCTTTAAGAAGGATTCGGAGAAATTGTTTACGATAAAACAATGAAAATGATCAGGGAAATTAAATCTTATAAGGAGACATCTTATAAGGATATGCTTAGCCTTGAGAAAAGATGATTGATAGTGCTCTTCAGAAATGAAAAATATACCACAGAGAAGGTCGAACGTGTTCTCTTTCATTCCAGAGTGCAAAACAGAGAATAAAGACTGTAAATTACAGAAATACAGTTTATAACTGAATGTTAGAAATTCCTAACAGTACGAGAGCGGTGTGACAATGGAGCCAATTACCTAGAAAAGAGGCTAATTACCCAAGGAAGGTTCCCTTCATTTAATCTGTTCAAATAGTAGCCAGATACCTATCTGACTTTGACATTATTATTTGAATTTCTACACTCAATTAGCTCAATGGCCTTTTATGATAAATAAAAGACTGTAGCTTTAAAACACTCCTGATTAGTATATAGGGATGTCTGAATGGCGCAGGGTCCAAAAAGTCAACATGGAGGCTGCACATGTGCAGCAGAAGCCCTGCCCATCTTTATGTATGTTGTATATGTACTATTCATAAAAAACAGCAGCTTTGATCATGTCGTCATACTGTGACTTTTCTTTATGCCACCCTATCAAGATAGGAAGATGTGGAGAGTCTTGGCCCATAGATTCACCAACAGTCAAACATGACTGAGTGAATATCACCATCATCATCACTATTCAGTGATACCTGTACTATTTATGGTTAAAAATTAATCACAAGATTTTCATGGGAACAGAAACTTTGCTTTAGTCAGCTGCCACAGTTGGTTGCTCTATACTCACTTTCTCAATACAATCTGTGTGTTCAGGATAGCTACTACAACCATATCAAAGGGATATCTCTATTTTTAGAGAAATTTCCCCACTACCACTACCACCACGAAGTTGGCGTTTAATAATTAATGCAAATTCAAACCTCATTGGCAGGTTAAGCAGTAGTTCAATTTAAAATCCCTAAAAGATTTATCCATGACCTATTGTCTCTGTGGTGGGTTTCTAAAGGCTACCAAAAATAGAAGTCCAATCTAAGAAGGGGGATTCCATTACAGAATCCATCAGCTCCCTGAAACCTTCAGAACTGGTTTTTCTCTTAGAACTCCAGCACTAGTAACAGGGAGAAAATTTTGTTGATTCAATGGATCTAATATCCAATCTATTTTGAAATCAGAAGAAAACAAATTTCTCAATGATCTCAACATAAGAAAATATTCAGAGGCACTCAAATCCATCAAAGAAACAAACAAATTAATAAACTTTGTTGTATGCATGCTGATTAAGGAGAAAATTCTGCATGGAAAAATTTCTTCCTCACTTCTGTGGTTTTGTATCTCAAGATGTGGAAGTTGTTTGACAAACTGACTTCCTCAACACTACTATTAAGGAAACCTGAACAACTAGGCATTTTATTTTGATTTTAGTACTTCCTTTTTAGTTAATACATTTGTGCCTATGATTTATTAGAATACTGTAATACTTTATAATAGATCAATCTTGGTTTAAACAAATTGTGCACCTAGAAATTATTTTTATATAAAATTAAAATTATGTTTTATATAACATTATATTATTATTTAAGTGGAAATGTTGGACAGACAGTAGTACCAGCAAGTAAAATCATTTGTTTGTGTGTCTCCACTATTAACCTTATTCAATTTACTTCAAAATAAATTACTGATCATTTGACTATTATATTTAAAAATGTATATTTGATAAAAATGTTTGCTCTATAATCTTATTTTATAGATTAAAAAAAATAATTCAGTATGATTGAAATAGGTAAACATTGACTGAGTAAGCTGGGCATGAATGGGATCCTTTAGATTTCTAAATTAACTTTTGCTTCAGGAGTAAAAACATGTATCTTTCTTATCTGTGTCAATGCATATGAAATGATGTTTGATTTGATTAAATTATATTTTAATGTAATAGAACAGTAGCCACATTTTAATACAATAGTAATGACAGGTTTTTCTCTGAAAGCATAGTGCAGTACATTAAATTTATATAGTATACCTCGCCAATGATGTCAGTTTGGGAACAAGCATCACAATATAGTTGAGAAAGATTGGAATCATTGAATGAACCAGAACTGTGCTGAAGATCATGAAAAGATTCTGCAATGCAACAACTATTTCTGAATCCATCTGCCAGCTTGGCCAGACTCTTGAAAAAAAGGAACATTAAGAACACAATTATATTAAAAGAACTTTCTTGTGGTTTAGTAATTTTTTTTTTAAAAAAGCAAAGTAATATTATTCACAAAACTTTCCTTAGTTGTAGAAATAATAGAGAACGCAATCTTTACATAGAAGAAAATTTCAAGAAATGTTAAATAGAACACAAACATTTTAAAATAGCTTAAGACTATAAACATAAGAATAGCTATTGACAAATCTGAAACTAAGCAGTAAAATAATATGTTAAACCCTCTATTAAGATTGCTTTTATTTCTTAATTTGAGGCAACTGCCATCCAATAGGGATAGACAGATGGTAGGCAGCTGTGCTCTACAGATCTCTTATACAGTTCTGTAAAATTCATCTGTTGTAAAAGCAAAAAGTATCTTTTAAGAAAAAAACACCCTTCCTTATTGCGCAAACTTCAATGCTTGCATCTTTTTATATTTAGATCTTTGGTTTTAATCAGATTATTCCTCCAAAACCAAACTTGAAAGAAGATCAATTTATAACTTTATAATTTAAAAACCTAGTTTCCTGATTTCTAACACTAAAAAAATTGTTTGTTTTTATTTTCAGCTCATGAAAATACTTGGTTTATAAACTGAACTCATATTGTTAAATCTGTTAGCAATGATTTTTTAGAACACCAGTCATTTTAATAAAAAATAAAATAATAATACATATAATAAAAAATGAACAAATGCACTTCCACGCTGAACAGAATGCAACAATATAGAGAGTCTTTGACTTACAACAACAATTGAGCCCAAAAATATATTGGTAAGCAAGGCAGTTGTTAAGTGAGTTCTGTTCCATTTTTTAAATAATTGTTTTTATTGCTTTTTCATTAATAACATCCACTATTTTGATATATATATTACATCCACATAAACTCATCAAACAAGACATGCAGAAAAATAATAGCTAAATATCAACTGTGGTTTCAAGTCACTTGACCATCGGCTTGCTCTGAGTTTTGCTCCATTTTATGAAGCTTTTTACCACAGTTGTTGAATGAGTCATGCAGTCATTAAGTGAATCTGGCTTCCCCCTTTGACTTTGTTTGCTGGAAGTTGGCTGGGAAGATTGCAAATGGTGATCACATGATCCCAGGACAGTGCAACTGTCCTAAATACATGCCAGTTGCCAAGTGCCTGAATTTCGATCACATGATTGTGGGGATGCTACAACAATCATAAGTGTGAAAAACAGTCATAAATCACCTTTTTCACTACCGTTGTAACTTCCAAGAGTCACTAAACAAATGGTTATAATTTGAGGACTGCCTGTACCCATGAAGAGCATTAGAGGGAGAATAAAGATGTAGATGGAAAAAGAACAGTTCTCAATTTTATAGGAATTAAAGTGAAGCAGACTTAGACTTTGAAGACATGTGCTATAAGTTTAAAATGCTGTGGTCTGCACATTACAGACATCAGAGAGAGAAAAGAGCCATTTAAAAAATTATTCTGTGTAGGATTTTTGCTTTCCTACTTAAACATTCTTGTATTATAGGAACACTGACTGTCACTCTACTTGTTCCTTTACCCAGGTTTGAGACAGATGATTCATACTGCAGAGAACATGAACCAACAAAGAAAACAAAACAGCTCTTTCCTGAAAGCTTGTAATATCCCTTTTGTATTATGACTCCAAGAATAACTATATTAAAATGTTATTTTGATTTTTAGTAATAAAAGTACCATGTCAGTAATTTTACTCGTCTTAATCAACTATGCATAAAAGTACTATTTATAAATTATTACATTCAAATATATATAAATATATTCAAATACATGATTATTGATTTCTTTTTTGTTTTTTTACACCAAGCAAGCAAAAACAAATAAATAAATTACCATTCACTTTACTAATAAACTTATTAGATTAAGTGACACATGGCCTGTATAAAATATAAGATTTTAAACTTCAGCTTAGAATATCCATCTATTGAAATTCTATGGTTAAAGTTTTGTATACGGCACAAAGATATAATATAAGGGAGATGGGTGATTTAGAAATAGGAAATATAAATAAATATCTTCAAAATAATATTGCTGTGTATTAATTATGCAAGTATAGACAACTTCTATTTTCAGAGATTATTACAAAAGAAAACCTGAATTGCTCCTTTGAAATTTACTAGTAAAACAACAGCATTTTTACATCAATTAGATCATTTTAATTACCATACTATAATTTAAGATGTGACTAACACTTCTCTCCCAATTTATACTTTTCAGCAAAATAGTCTGAAATACCTATCATTAAATTTATAACAGGTAGGGTTTTAGTTATAATTAATGCTGTGCATCTATTCCAAGGCTATTATTAAAGCAGTATTTCCTTACTTCTTTTAACTTTATTTCTTTAATTTCTTCCCATTTTCCTTTTAGGAAAAATGACATTTTAAAATATTCATAATTGTATAACTATGAGTGTTTTGATGTTTAAAATGTCAATATACAGGATATAGTCATGGTGGGTAAAAGTAATATAAATTATTTAGCAACACTGCTAAATAATTATGAAAATACAATCAAGTTCATATGCTGCATAAGAGGACAGTAATGGATGATGACTTAAGAGTTAATAGTCTACATACATGTATGTGACTCTTAAACTTAAAGAAAAATACAATTTCAAAATTAGGTTGTTTTCAGCATTTATCTAACAGTTATCATGTGGTCAGCATTGTCTTCAAAGAAGGATTTGTGTGATAAAAATGTGTCTCTTCCAGCAACACTATAAAATTATAGCTGATGCATAAACCAAGGCCAAGGGTCATAACAATTCCTTCATTTCAATCCGGTTCTAGCATTCGATATTGGTAAATTATCTGACTGCCTTCCAGATAAGTTAAACAAGAAACTGATCTGTACAATATTATTGCTTTTGCTATAATGGTGATGACTACACTGGTCTAAGAGTTGCATATGGTAAGCTATTTTAGGTACGAGGTGATAATTGACTTTACAGTTATAGACAAATTCTGAATAAGAGTCAGTTTAAAAATATAAAACATTAAGAATTACAAAAAAAATGTTTTTATTTCTATCTATCTAATTTTATAGATGCCCATCTCATAGGCAAGTGACTGGGTGTCATACAGCAAAATATGAAGTAAACTACATATTTTCATACTTCCAAAATCTGTCAATCACTAAATAACAAGATAGACTACTTCAGTTTCCCCACCTTGCTGATTAAGAAAAAGGACATCCCTAAGAATTATAAGAGTTGGCAGACATTATAAAACATAAACATTATTATTTACTTCTTACTTGCATTAATTCTTGCCGTTCTCTTTCACCCAAACATATGGCTTTCCTGATGCTTCGAAGTTCATTCATTATTGCTTGGGCTTCATCCAATTTATAATTCATATGAGCATTTGATATCTTCCGATCAATCCTAATAGACAAACATACACTGAAAGTTTACTTACTTTTGGTAATTAGAATCTGAAATATACCTTGAAATTTGATATTAAGAATTTTTTTCCTTTTTTCAGCCAGATGGTTACAAGCAGTAGTGGGGGTTGCAAGGACTAAAAGCTTTTTCCACCTTGCTCTTTATATTAAAATTAGGTGAAGTACTGTCCTTTCAACTCTCCTATTGATAGATACAGACAGAGAGGGAAAGAACAGGTGGAAAAGTAAAAGGATCTATGCCAGCTACTGTTCTGCATCTACCAAAGTACAGATGTCATGAGAAGGGAGAGATTGTTCTATACAAACACAACTTCAGTAGCACCATAGGGGTTATTTCTCAAGTAAAATCCCCTGCTAATACCACTAAAACTGAAAATAAAATAAGATATAAAATTATTTTATATCATTATCTTAACATCTTTTTGTTGCTTATATTATAAAACATTAACATGAACAACTGCCCCTGTCCATTTACATTTCAACTTACTCTTGTAGTGTTTCTACTCCTTTTTCTTTATATTGTAGTTCTTGCTTCATCTGTGTTAATTCTCTCTTTAGTCTAGAAAGCTTGAGATAAAACCATGAAGAAACAATTGTGCTGATAACCAGACAAATTGCAATTGATAGTTTAGGTGATGATCACAATTTAGTTTCTTAATATAGGGTTGTTGAGTCTGAGATTACTGGAGGAGCTTTCTGTTCTTAACTGCAATTAGCTAATTAGATGGAAAAAATAGCATTATACTTCTTCAAATGTACAGTAAAATTTGAAATTTCATTTAAAACTGTGCATGAGCACTGCCATGAAAACCAATATTACATTATGATATTCAGGGTTATTTTTTGTCATATTAATAAATAATACATTCTTTGTCAGTTTCAGATAATCTAAAATGATAAAATTTACAACCAGTAACTACAGCAAGTTAGAGTATAATATATCAAAAATAATTAAAGTATTAGGATTACTATTATAAATGTCACACTTTCCTAAATTAATTCCTCCATCTTAACTTGCAATTGCTTCTCAAAATAAAAAAATTACACAATATAATGGCTTAATTACTACCAGAATCTATTATGTACTATCTGAGAAAAAAATAGGACTTTAAATATTTATGTAAATATTACACCAATTCTTTCTAACAAGCAGTCCTATTTTGGTAAAATATGAATTTAAATAATTACTTTTAATACACAGTATTTTAAAAAATGTTACTCACGCTATCACGTCGACTAGCTATTTCTGCTTTAATCTGAGATGGGTTGTATTTAGTGTTGGTTGAAAATCCAGAATATGCTGAAAAACAGAAAAAAATAAATATTCAAGATAAACTCTAGAAAAAGAACCCAACAAGCACAAGACGGGAAGAGAAATTCACTCCCGGTTTCATAGAAAACTCTTATTTTGCTACTAATAATCTATCCATCTAAAACATGATTTCACCTAAAAGTTCACTGTTTATAAAGAGATACAATGTTAGTATTGGAAATCAAGAATTAGAATTTAGCATTTTATAACATACACTATAAGGAAAGGGGAACTAAATTGATTACTCCAAATTAAGCAAATATATGAAGAGTAGTGCTTTCAATAATGTCCAATTATTTTAATTCAAAATACTGTATTGAATATAAGATATAAAGTTAATGAAAAAATATAAAAATAGTGGCACATAAAACAAAATTAAACCATACTGGAAAATACTTACAAAACAATACATTTAAATAATAATGATAGCAAAAAGAAAAAAGAAAAATCCATTATCTTCCAATATTTCTCTTTTCAATAAACAGATTGAAAAGTAGAAAATATGCGGTTTTATTTACTGAACATTTTATATATACTAGCATATGGCAGGATTTCCACAAAGTACTTTTGTTAAAAATAAAGGGGAAGAAATCACCTTAAAGTGACATTTATTAAATAAATACGGATATAAATTGTCCTAAATTGTTACTAACCCCAGATTTATTCAAACTAAATAAATCCAGTAATTTATTTCTGTATTTTAGTTATAGAACAGTCTAGGGAATCTTTGTCAAATGATACTATTTAAATAAGCATTATTATTAATTCAAATGAGGCAAGGATATACAAACTTGGGTCTGCTTTAGTATCTGTCACAATTGCTAGCTCAGCTCTTTTATTTCTGGGAAAAACAAAGTATATACAACTATCTTCACATTGGAAATTAATGTACAAAAGTAGATAAAACTGAAAGCATGGGCATTTTCTAGTTCCCCTGACCAGATTCAAACAGAAAATAACTTTCTAGAAACTCATTCAACTCAACATAGCTAGCAATCATTCTTTACTATAAGACTAAAAGTGAAATTCTTTCCAACTATTTCCTTTGACGATTTTGATTTTCTTTGCTTTCTATTTATTCCTTATAGATAGGCCTCTACTTATGACTGCAATTGAATGCAAGATTCCTATTGCTAAGTGAGTTTTGTCTCATTTTACAAGTTTACTTGCCACAGTTGTTCAGAGAATCAGCACAATTGTTAACTTAGTAATATAGTTGTTAAGTGAATCTTGGTACAAAAGATGATCACATGACCCCACAGAACACTGCAACCGTCATAAACACATTCCAGTGGCTAAGTGTTCAAATTTTAATCATGTAACCATGGAGATGCTGCAATGATCATAAGTCTAAAAAACGGTCATAGGTTACTTTTTCCAGTGACATTATTACTTTGAATGGTCACTAAATGAATGGTTGTTAAGTCAAGAACTACCTGTAGATTAAGGGAAACCTTGTTAATTAAAAATAATAAACAAACAAACAAACAAAAACAATTCAAAGAGCAGACTTGATGGACCACTAGGTCTTTTTCTACCATCAGTTTTCTATGTTCTATGTACTAAGAGCAGCTACCCGTTGACATATCTGCATTCCTATCAAGAAGGATTTTAGTGTCAAACATATCTAAAATAATCCATCCAGCCTCTCTTGCATTGAGAAATAAAAATCTGCTCCATTTCAAAGTTTTCCCATCTACCAAGATACAAAGGATAGTCAAAGTGTGCTAAACTCAGGGAAGTTATTCCTGAACCAGTGAGGATTGTGGAAAACTGATGTATCTTCAGCATAGCAAGAAAATCCAAGTAAAAGGACCACCGGACTGACTTGTGCTAAAAGGGAATGGTCTGATAAATTCAGTATCTGCATAGGTAGGATATGCTTGGTAGAAAGCAAAACACCATTTCTCATGGAATCCTGGAAAGGATTCCTGTTATAGCAATCATAATGTCTTCCATTATACCTGTGCTGACCACAACTCCAATTTAACTGCTACGTGTCAAGAATAACCTGTCACACCAATTCATACTATATCTCATCAGATAGATTAACAGTCCAGTTCAGTGATGCGCTAACTTCATTTCAGTTACATCCCGCAACAGCAATTGGATTAAATGCTTATTTATTGGAGAAGCAAATCTCATGTTCAGTTCTTACTTGCCTGCAGCCACCCCGAGATGGTGGCCAGAGGCAGCCAGGGGAAGCTGTTCCTGCTCCCCCCTCCTTGCTATGTGCTCGATGGAGGGAAGTTCCGTTCATACAGCCACAAGGCTTTTCTTGCATGGGCCGAAGGCAAAGGTCCCCAAGCCCGCTGCCACGAACTCCGCCTCGCAGCCGGCGACCCTCGCCTCAGCGTCGGGTGGCTC
>JANHFO010003227.1:115894-126677 GCA_032468095.1 Pareas carinatus
AAAGTTCAATGTTAATTTTTATGTTATCTGTACACTGCCCTGAGTCCTTCGGGAGAAGGGCGGTATATAAATCTAAATAAATAAATAATACTAGAATGCACCTTTTTGCTCCATCTCTATATCCTGAACAATCTGCTATGTACTATTCAACCCCCAACCATGAAATTAATTAACAAATAAACAGATTCTATATATTACATCTATAGAGTAAACCTTCTGGCAGGCACTCCCTGTAAAATTTAGTACACCATTTAGATACAAGACAAACTCAGGAAGCAATCTTTCCAGTCATTCATACAGCCTGCCAGAAAAAAGTAAAATAATGATAACTGATGATATATATACAAAGAGAAAATGTAACTACACATGTCTAAGGATTCATGCACTCTATATACACCATTAGCAGCAGGAATACAGGAATTCATATATTTGTGGTTGCATATTTATCTTTCACACAGAGATGTGCATAAACAAAAAAACATCCCAGATTTTAAACTTTGTATTTACTAGTCTCAGTTTTCTGAAACTACCAATATTCTATATTAAACTTTGAAAACGATCATAAAATGAAACATGGGTAAAGGATTTAAATTGTCTCACAAAGTTCAGCAGAAAGCTTCTTACTGTTCCCTCAGAACTACTGAAGAATAACAGAGTGGTGGGCTTCAATCTTGGCATCGCTCTTTATCTATATTGACATCACTGGGTGCATGCCCAATCTTTATGAAGGTAAAGAGACATAACCTTGCTAACTACAGGCCAGTCAGTTTTCTTAACATAATCAGCAAACTTTATGTTAAGCACCCCTACAAATAAACTAAGGAGTGGCTGGATCAGGGAAAACTGATAGCAGAAGAGTAGACCAGTTTTAGAGATGGTAGAGGCACCACTGAAGAATGTTTGGCCCTACAGGACTTAATCAGAAAATATTCACACAACAATGTGATATCATTGCATGCTACCTTCATAAATCTTAAGGCATCTTTGTATTCCATATTCAAGATGAAAGTAAGGAGAACCTAGAAGTCACATCAATCAAATGTAGGCATCTCAACTTAATTCATGCCCCCCACACTAATATGATCTTTAAGATCAGATGCAATATGCAAGGGTTTCTTTCGAAGTCAGTTAAATCTTTGAATAAGACAGGGATGTGATTCCCCACTTCAATTTTTATATCAATGGTTATGAGGAGATGTCTAAACAATCTAAATTTCCTACTCTCTAAACTAGAGGATCACAGCATTTCCCAGATACTGTACGAAGACACACTGTAGACCTTTTTGGTCTGATACTGCAACAATGATAATCTGAAAATCAGAAACCAAGACTATGACTTCTGCCAAAAAAAGCCAAAACTCCATTTATGGAGCATTAATGGCCATAAAATAGAACAAGTGACTACCTTTGATTATTTAGGAGCAGTCATGCATGCTACTGGCTTGAGGTAAGCCCACTGTGAATATGCTGCTGCTACTGGACAAAGATCTGCCAATGTCATCCTTAATTTTTCCCAGTCCAAGGGACGATATTACATTCCAGTTGTGCTTAAGCTCTTTTAGGCTAAGTCATAGCCCAATTCCCTTATAGGAGTCTGGTGGGCACTCAGCTTCATGTTTCACTTCTCTGGAGAGGGTACAATCCAAATTTATAAGAGCAATTCTCCAGATATCACACTAGGTCTCAAACACATTATTATCACTGAAGACAGTTATGATTAAAGCTGAGTCAGGAGTGCATCTATCTTCTATAAACCATTAGTTAAAACTCAACTTCTATCCTCAAGACTTGGCACCATTCAGGACAATCTTCAAACAACATAGATCAAGGCTGTTGAAGCGAATATTTTAAATCTTCAGACAGGCAAACAGTTTAGGGAAGACCCTAGCCTTCCTGACACCAGTACTCAACAGATATATTGTACTACTGCCAGCTACACCTTACATCACTAGAAATACCCAGCCACCCAAAAGCTTTCTCTCTTGCCTAATGCTATTTCTTCCCTCTGCAGTAGTGGATAATAAATATTAAAAATATGATTGGCTGAAAGGCTCCACTTCTGTGATTCTGGAAGGTGGAAACTACTGAACATGTTCAGCTTCCTTTCCCCTAGGATTTGTGTAGTAGCACGGAAGATCTTTTGGACCATGATGGCTCAATCTCCTGCAATGCACTCTTTGCAACTATAATTTATTTAAATTTTAATATTACTTTGTTGATACTCATAGTTGTATATACTATTACTTTGCTGTAATTTTAGATGTTATCATATTTAATATAATTTTAGTCTTCACATAATAATTGAATATAGATTGCATCCTGGAAGTCACCCATAGATGTTAGTTAGATGGTTTTACATAAAACAATCTAACTAAAATCTATCAGTGACGTCCAGGATGAAAAAAGCCATTTTTACAACCTTTATTATGGCCTATATAGGCAGTCTATATCATGGCCATTTTTCATGCTTACAACCTTTGTAGCATCCCCATGGTCGCACGATCAAAATCTCAACATTTGGCAACTGGCTCATATTTATGACAGTTGCAATGTCCTGAGGTCATGTGCTCACCTTTTGCAACCTTTTATGAAGTAAAGTTAATGGTTCACTTTACAACCATGTTACTAATTTAAGAACCGCAGAGATTCACTTAACAACTGTAGCAAGAAAGGTTGCAAAATGGGGTAAAACTCACTTAATAACTTTTTCGCTTAGCAACAGAAATTTGAGGCTCAATTGTTGCCGTACATTGAGGACTAACTATATTGAATATCCTCCTATTATAACATGTGAACAGCAAGACTGGGCTTACCTATAAAACGGATTCAGTCTCAACCAATTAAAACCTGAGCTTTTTCTATACTTCACTGAAAATATTGGCATATCACATAAATAAGCTGCCTCATGATGCCGCAAATTGATCCTGATTTGTTCTGATTTTTATGTTTCTTGTTGTTTTATTTTACTTTATGTTAGGATTATAATACACATTATTAGCATTAAACTTATTAATGTTTTAGCTCTATCAGGCTATAGAAACGAATCATTAAAATCACTTAAACAAGAGTATTCCAGGTTGACAAAACGTTTAATCGTTATATAGAACAAAATGTTTAATTTAGTAATTTACAATAATACTTATAAAAACAATTTACCAGTCACAAGTTTTAGATGTGCTTCATTAAGAACAATTAGTTTCAGAAATGATTTGAATATTCCTAAAAATCACTGTGATAACAGGATCCATTTAAATATGAATCACCAGAATCAAACCTATTATCTACTCAACAGCCAAACTTGTATACTCTCTGCTCTATGACAATAACTATCTGTACTTAAGTAAACTGAAATTTGTACATTAAATCAGACTTCTGCAATATGCATAAACTTTGAATATCCACATTTTAAAAATAATTTTAATTTCTGCTAATCATCAAAAATATAAGTAGTCTCTCATTTACCTATCTTTAGGAAGCACGTACTATAGTATAGACCAGTGATAGCAAACCTATGGCACACATGCCAGAGTGGGCACACAGAGCCCTCTCTGATGGCACGCGAGTCAAGTCGTCCCTGCATCGCCCCAGAGCTGCGCATGCTCAGAAAGAGAGTAGCAGTGCTAGACGATGATGTCACAGGGCCCTGCGCATGCTCAGAAAGAAAGTAGTGGTGCCAAGCGATAATGTCACAAGCAGCAACTCATTAGCTGCAACTCGTTTTGGCACTTGGTGTCTAATAAGTTAGCTCTCACTGGCATAGACCTTCTTTTATGCCTTCCCATTAAAGTCTTCAAGCTTCAAGAAATATGTCTGGAAATCCACCCAATTTTCTGAATCTGAGTTGTACTACAAAGTACACTAAATGAATCCCATTCTACTGATGAAAATACATAGCAGTGTATAATATAGTTAGAAATAATCTCTGGATACTTTGCTAAAGAAATTATAGATAAAACAATGAAGGAATTTTTTAAAGCTCCAATATCCTAAGTGTCACAAATTATTTACTGTAAAATAGTATAGTAGTAGTGATTTTAAAATGAATGCAACAGCTTTTTTAAAAAACAAATGAATTTACTGGTGCTGCATTGCAATACTTCATCCATACCAATCTACCTATTTGTGCCTTCAAAAATGGAGGTACTACTAAGGTATGGGTGGCAAAATATTTTAAGATTGAAGACCCCCACTTCAAATTTGAAACAGGTAATTCAACTCAAACCAAGTTCAGTATAATTCAAAATGGGCTGATTCTATTGTTTGCAGGTGTTTCAAGCTCAAAACATAATTACAAAATAATTGAAACAATTCGGTTCAAATATAAAACAGCTGGTTTGAAACTGAAATAACTTTCTAACTCGGAGCAAGGTGTTTACAATTAAAAATAAATTCAAAATGTTTTGTATTCCACTATTTTTAAGCATATGTTCTCAGCAATGAGAAACAGCAAGAACTTAAATTTTCAGAACAAGTTTAACAAGCCTTCTGACTCACGTGTAATACTTTGATGTTAACAGTGCTGTATGAGAGTCTCCATCCTAAAAAAACATTCTAATTTCTTTCAATATGACAAAATTCTAAATTCTCTGCTACTTCTATATTAATTATATTCCTCAATAATGATTTGGCTATCACTTTTTACTCTTGATATAGAAATCAAGTAGTCATTAACATCTTCATTTTCAAAGGTAGAAGATTTAAGACAATTTCATAGAATCTAGCATTAAGGCACTTTTTCCACAACTAGCAATTCCACTCTCCCCACCAATCCAAGCATCATTAAGTTAAAAATAGACATTTCCATTTCCTCTTATTATTTCCTCTGTAGTTTCCAAACTCTTGGAGTGTTTATTGAATATATCAACTTCCTATGTTTGTATTTTTAAAGGATCAGAATGAAAAACAGAAATATTTAGGCTTTGAACACAGCTCCTTCTGAAGTATGCATTATGGCTTCAATGGCACAGTTCTGGGCAAGAAGTTTAAATAATTAGCAGCACTGTGTCTAAATGCCTATATTTAATGCCATCTAATAATTATTTTTATATATGTCTCTTTACAATATAGAAATAGTAAAATTTTCTAATAGTCATACTGTACAATTGGAATCCATTATGATTTTTTTTAAATGTGCTAATATGAGGGAAATGTCAATGGAGATTTTCAAGCATCCAAGGCATGTTGTCCCAAAGGTGCTTTTCAAAAGGCAACCGGACTTTCTTGGTTTTTTCTTTTAAAAAACATTTTGCTTCTCGTCCAAGAAGATTCTTCAGTCCAGTTCTTCCTGAAAAGCACTTTGAGGGCTAATATGAGTAACAAGCACAACATACCCACAATGTATGTTAACATCAAGTTTGACTATTTTACTTCTTCATTCCCTGAATTTGTAATAGACTGTAAGGATGAAGCTGATGAACTCATTGCTACTGCATAGCTTGCTGCACTTCCTATGGAACTCATCATGGAAGCATAAAGTTTAACCTCCGAAAAATAGATAAAGTCTGTGAGTATAATGCAGTGGTCAAACGACTAGCATGCTGAAGTCTTCATTCTTCTCTGTAATAAAGATTTTAATGTAATTGAGTTTCTGAATGGAGTTGACAGCTGATTTAAGAGTTAGGTGTTTGGGCACCAGTAATTTACTACCAAAGTCTCATCTGGAGGATTGCCTGCTCAAACTGAATTTTGGATTTTTATTTCTGAATTTTTCTCAATGTACACAACAATTCTTCAAAGAAAGTTGTTGAGAATTACGATACAAAGACAGCATGGTCACAAGTTGAGGACATTTGGCAGTCAGATTGGGAATGGTACATCCATCCTAGGGTCTTTGATTTCTCATATTTCATGATACCATCAAATAGGTATCTTTCTGACTGTTCACATTAGGGGAATAACTTATCAGTACGTGCCTTTTGGGGTCTTCACCTGCCTACCTCAAATATGAGAGTGATATGAACTAGGAGACTCATGCCAGCTCAGATGTCACCCAGATTAACAAGGTCTGTTTCAGATGTTGGAGAACCATGACAATATGATATATGGGCTACTAGAACAAACCATAATGCATGAACAAAACAAGAGAACCTGGAACTGATGAAACAGTACTACAACAGTAGATCTAATAGGAAGGGATATATAAAATATGTGATGGAACTAAGAATGGACTAAAAAAAATTGCATCCACACTAACTGAGAAATAGTTAGTTATCCAATGCTTCAACATAATGAAGAGGAAGCCACTCTCACAACTAAACATAGATCAATGGTTCTCAACCTGTGGTCCACGGACCCTTGGGAGTCTACAATGTCATCAGAGGGAGTTCACAAAGACTTTAATGAAATGTTATGATTTAAATCTTGATTTGTCTTGGCGGTCCATGGCCATGATTCATGATCACAAAAGATATTTAAAGGGGGTTGATGGTGAAGAAAAGATTGAGAACCACTGATATAGATCAACTACACATTACATCCTGAACTCAAGAAGACCCGGAAGAACAACTAGATGTACAGCGAATCCCTGAAGCTGGAATGTCACGTTCATCTCCTCCATTCCACAACACAGAAGCTAATATGTGGCATAAGATCATGGATAAACTAGTTACAATCAACTCTTGACACCAGGTTCCAAGGTTCAGTGGAAAAGCACCATCAGATAATATGGTAAAGGATGCCAACAAGGTCCTAACAACAATGTCTACTTCTACCATAACTCAAACAATAAAGTGGTACACAAGGCACCCTGTTATCTTGGAGATGCTTGGCTATGTGATGAAGAAAAACAGCAGTATACACACACACCTGAAAAATGAGGTTAGAGGATAAGATCAAGGCAACCTGTAGAAAGGTTAGTCAGCTTAATGCAGTTACAGAGCAGTATAAAGATTAAAGATAAGACTCAGCTACTGAAAAAATACAATGCCTTAATTCCATCTGAAGCCCTAAGGACTGCTAAACAAAGGCTCATAGGTCTGGCTACCAGGCTAAGGAGATATACTAAAGAAGAAGTCAAGAAGATAAATGCCCTCTTCACTAAAGAAGTGAAGTACGCATTTCAAAGTGTACTTCCAAACACAGTAAACAGCAGAATCACCAACAGCAGAAACTGAACAGTACTGGAAGAACATATGGGAAAAAGAGAAGACACATAACACTAGTGCACAGTGACTATGGGAGCTGAGAGCAGACCACAGCAATACCCAAAAATGGAAACTGGTCATATCCAACAATGGATCAAGAACATGAAAAGCTGGGCAGTAGCTGGCCTGGAAATAATCCACACCTACTGGCTAAACTTACAGCATTGTGTGAACACCTAGCAGCACAGGAGAACCAGCTGTTAGCAGCAGACTCCCTGCCAAACTGACTAACATAAGGAAGGACAGTGTAGATCATGAAAGACCCTCACAAGGAAACAGCACCATACAACTTCCACCACTTACCAGCTTCCCCCAGAATATGAAATGTCATATCAGGCATCATAGCCTCCAAGGTACAGAAACATATGGGTCAGTACATGAACCCAGCTCAGAAGGGCATTGGGAACAACATAGAGGCTCAAAACACCAATTGCTTATAGGTAGAGCAATCACCTAAGACTCAAGGTCTAGACAGACCAATTAGAACACAGCTAAGTTTGACCACAGGAAAGCCTACAACTCAATGTCACACACATGAATCTATGAATGACTGGCACTATACAAAATGAACAATATAAGCACCTTCCTCAAGAACTTAATGGGACTGTGGAAGACAACAATGGAAGTCAACTCAAGACAGTCATCATCAAGTCGTCATCAAGTGTGGCATAAACCAAAGTAATACACAGTTTCACTGCTGTTCTGCATAGGCTTGAACTTCCTCAGGCAGACAATCACAAGGAATGAATTCAAGTTCAATAGTGAAACTACCATCAAGAACCTCCACTGCATGGATGATATCAAGCTGTATGCTGGCCCACCTGACAGAGATCTACAGTGAGGACACTTGGAATGGAAAAGCACTTAGGATTGGAGAAATGTGGCCAGATGGTGGTCAAGAGAGAGAAGGTAGTTAAGACAGGTTGGAACTAAGCAGCTACATACCAGACATACAGATCAGCTACAAGTACCTTGGTATTCCAAAGTCACATAGGATCCATGATAAGGAAGCAAGGAAAACAGCAACACCCAAGTACCACCAACCTTTCCAGTTTAGAGTCAGTTTAATGGGTAGATCCATGTCATCAACACGTTTCCCCTGCCATTCTTCTAATACCCTGCTGGTATACTGAGCTGTCCAAAGATAAATATAAAAGTTGCTGATGTAAAGACCCAGAAGCTCCTCAAAATATGCAGAGGTTTCCACCCCAAGATCAACACCCACAGAATGTACGCCACCTGAAAATAAGTCAGGCAGGACTTTGACTAGTATAAGTCAAAGCCATTGTCCTGGATGAAACCCAGAGCATTCAGGAATAGATAGCACCTCAAGATGAGCTGCTGAGAGAATGACTACAAGGAATGTAAAACACCCTGCATGAGATATACCAGCTACATATAGATCAGGTGGCAGATGTTGGGGAATTCTACTAGCAGCTGGAAAGGATTGAATAAAAAAACAGCACTGAGTCAATGACTATTGCAGCATAATAACATGCATTAATCTACAGATCCACAAAGGCAGATATCTACCCATTAGGCATAATTTGAGATGTAGACTAGGCTGAGAAGCCTCAGGAATGGTCCAATATATAGTGGCACGATGTAAGATGGAACAACATATATAACAGCAAAATAAAGTGGCTGGCACTGTATATATGAACATCTATACAAAGTGTGGGTTCGACTCTCCCAGGTCCATAGGTCACAGAGAACAACAGGGCTATGATCTTGTAGGACTTCTAGATTCAGACACAGGCAGGTACTGACCAATTAACCGGGTATCATGATAGAAGAAAAGGACCAGAAGACCACAGTGGTGATGGATGTAGTGATACCAAGTGATGGCACTGTCAGAAGGAAGAATGTGAGAAACTGAAGTACCAAGGTCTGAAGAAGGAACTTGAGAGGATGTGGAAAGTAAAGACCAAAGTGGTTCCAATGATGATGGAAACATTTGGGGCTGTGACTCCTAAGTTGAGAGAGTGATACTTACAGATCTCAGAAACATCAGAAGAGTACAGTACTAGGAACTCTAAGATACTGCACAGAACCCTTAAACTGTCAAGTCTCTGGCAGGACACCCAAGATTGAGGAAGACACATAGAATCCATAGGAATGAAAAGGATTTTTTTCATATATGTAAGTATATGAAGTGTGTGTGTGTGTATGGCTAAGTTGGGGGATAATAACAGAATCAGGAAGGAAAGAAGGTAAATGGATGGGATCAAAGATATTACTGGAACATCCTTGGGAGAGTTGAATGTGCATTACTAAGCACAGGTTACCATGATGCATTTGGTCATAACAGTTCAGCTAGACTTGTACTCAACTCACTGTCATCTAAAGTAGTAGTAAATATAAAATTTATTCAGAATTATTTTACAAATTTCTTCTGACATTTTGAAAAAACTGCCAAATGTTCTAGTAAGCTATATAAAATAAAGTTGTTTATATAGATTTTAAGAAAACAGAAGAACGAATTGATTTAACTTAAGTAGTTAAATCAAATTACATCCCATTCAGGTAGTGCATTAATATCTTACAATAGAAGCAGATAGATTTGTCAAGTAACCAGTAAATACATGTCTCAGCTAACAAAAAACCTCCCCCAAAGAACTTTAAAGATATATGATTAATATATGCATTTCACTTTTCTGCTTAATACAGTAGTTATGAAGATGCTAAAGCTCACAGAAATGGCAATATCAGGTAATCTTACCTGCCATATCTTAATATTCTAATAGAAATATCATGCATTAAGAAAAGGTGACTCCATAAGGACTGTATAAAATGGTATACAAAGTGCTTCCTATTATATTACATCCAATGAAAATTATAAATGCAGCTTGTGCATGTAAAACATTTTGCCATAAAGATCAGCAAGTTCAATGAACATTAAATTTCTTCAGTATTTTTTCTATACCAGCTGGAATTTGCTATTCTAAATTACAATGGTTAAGCTATTTTACCTCTTGAGTTCCAAGTTTGATGAAATGTGCATCCATTTAATGTTTCGTTACATGTTCAGTTGAGTCTGACTCCCTCCAATCACATCAGTCTCCCTTATGAGATCTAGCAAAGAGAGTATGCTGCAGATACCATCAGCTAGAGAACATTTGGTGGATTTCAGAAGACAGGTATCTTCTGCCATGGGCCCACCTTTTCAAACATTCTTTGTCCTGTAGTTACATTAGTACTTTTGACATTTCAAAAATCCTTCAAGACTTGGTTATATAATTAGGCCTGGGACTCCCAGGGAACCAGAGACGCGCTCAGATGTCATTTTTTATCCTTTGCCAAGGGTTTGTATATTTGTTTTAATAATGCTTATTTTTAAATCTGAATTATTTTTGTTTCCATACTTGTTATTTGATTGTTTTACATTACCTAGCGTTGTATTTTCTGAAACAGGCAGCTATACAAATGTAAATAAATAAAAATAAATAATAATTCCAACTGAACTTAAAAAAATCCCACCCAACAGATACTTATAATTTGTATACCATAGCCCAGTGATGGTGAACCTTTTAGAGACTGAGTGCCCAAAGTGCAACTCAAAAGCCACTTATTTATCTCAAAGTGCCAACACAGCTACA
The DNA here is from genome assembly GCA_032468095.1 of Pareas carinatus. NCBI lineage: Eukaryota > Metazoa > Chordata > Lepidosauria > Squamata > Pareidae > Pareas > Pareas carinatus. The sequence continues at coordinate 126,636 of JANHFO010003227.1, forward strand.
CGTGCCACCCCATGGCCATTGGTGACCCTCCTGGACCCCCCA
>JANHFO010003228.1:29438-41377 GCA_032468095.1 Pareas carinatus
TCAAAACAGCTGAAAAGCCTACTGAGCCCTCTTTGCTCTTTTTTTACTGTTTGAATAAAGATTCTGAAAAGACTTATACTGTCTGGCTTTTCTCACCCCCCCCAAAACCTATCACTCTCCTCTGAAAAAACACCAGGGGTGGAAGGGGGGAGGCCTACGGAACCTTCTTTGCTCTTTTTTTACTGTTTGAATAAAGATTCTGGAAAGAGTTATGGTGTTCCGGTTTTCCTTCCCCTCCAAAAACCTATCACTCTCCTCCTCTGCAAAAACATCAGGAGTTGGGGAGGGTGGGGAGGCTGAACAAGGCCTGCAAAGTGCTTTCGGAGGCCTATCCCTTCCAAGGCCTCTCCTCCTCCATGGGGCATGTGCGGCTAATTATACCAAACCGTAGCAGAGCACGGGTACCAATAGCTAGTCATTATTAAACACAGACTATACAATCTTCGTTTCAATTATGGCAGACAGACTTAAAAACTGGTTAAAAGAGTACAACCATACAGATCAAAATGGTTTTTTACCAGGCAGGCAATTAAAGAACAACCTAAGGACAATAATTAATATTCTGGAATACTACGAGATCAATCCCGGAAAGAAGATGGCGATGGGTCTTCCTTGATGTGCAGAAAGCATTCCACAATGTGACTTGGGAATTTATGTTAAAACAAATAGAACTTCTGGGTTTGGGTAAAAATTTTCTAAAGATGGTGGAAACAATATATCAAAATCAAGAAGCTAAAATAATGGGGAAATTTTGAAAGGTACGAGGCAGGGGTGTCCCCTATCACTGTTGTTATTTATTATCACATTGGAAAGCCTAAATATCCAAATTAGGAAAGATAAAGAAATTAAAGGACTAAAGATAAAAAATGAAGAATATAAAATATAGGCATATCCTGATGATTTGGAGTTTATAGTAGAAGAACCCCTAGAAACAATACCAAAATTAATTAATAAGAAAGAAGAATATGGGGAGGTATCTGGCTTAAAAATTAATAAGGAAAAAACAAAAGTAATCATCAAAAACATGACAAAGAAAGAACAAAAGCAACTGCAAGAAAGCATGGATATACAAATAGTGGAGAAGATAAAATATTTAGGAATTAACCTAACAGCTAAGACCATTGCAATTAAAAAAGATAATTAGGATATATTAATAAAGCAAATTAACAAAGACCTGAATAGGTGGATCAACCTAAGCATATCAATGATGGGGAAAATAGCTACCATCAAAATGAACATCCTATCTAAATTAATATTTTTATTTCAGACCATCCCGATTAGACTTAAAAAAACTTTCTTCGAAGAACTAAATAAAAAAAATGATATGATTTATATGGCAAGGGAAAAAACCCCGAATAAGATTAAGAACCCTACAAGAACCAAGAACCAAAGGTGGCTTTGGCCTCCTAGATTGGGGAAGATATTATCAAGCAGCAGCGATATCCTGGGCCAAGGAATGGATGGTTCTGAGAAACAAAAGATTACTAAACTTAGAAGGATATGATTTACAATTGAGATGGCATGCATATTTGGGTTATGGGAACCTAAAAACCCCCACATATTTCCAAAGCCACACTATTCAGGGTGCAATTATAACAGTATGGGGAAAAATCAAAAATATAGTATACAATAAAATCCCTAATTGGATCTCCACGATAGAAGCACTTATCAGACCAAATTTAATGAATCTCAGGGAAACCTGGACCTACATAGACATTTTGAACTCATTAGAACATTTGAAAACAAGAGAAGTACTCAAAACCCAAGGTATAGATCTTTCCTGGTGGGAATATTTGCAGATACGTTCCCAATTCACTCAGGATGCTAAGAAACCAGGCGTTTATTTAAAAAAAAAATCCAGAATTTGATAAATGAATATTATGCAGCCACACAAATTGACTCCTGCAATAATATTTTGATTTCTGTTTTTCTTGAATGTATACTCAACTGCAGTCCAGTAATCTGGCTGGGGGTGGAAAAGGCAAATTTTGATATTCTTTTAAAATTTTACTAAGTAAGAAACCTTTGTTTCTTATCTGAACCATCTATTGATGCCATTGGAATCAATGTTCCATTCATTAACAGTTTTAGAATATTGAATATTCATTTATTATCTTTTAGCTTCTTTTTTGCCATTTAAAGATGTTTATTTTTTTACTTCCCAGCAATCATGTCAAATGATTGTTGTAATATAATTCATTCCAAATCGATCACCATAATAAAATCACTTTCTGATGGTGCATTTCTGTCAAAGAAGTTGAGTCTTACAATTTTGGGGAGTAATTTGTTATTCAGAATCTATTAATAGTGCATCTCTTCCCCTTAATATTTAGATTAGCCACATTAGTTTCTGATATACTTAATTTTAAAAAATAAATTTACAAAATATTTACAATTTTAATTGCTCTCTATCAAGTCTAGGAGAGCTTTTTCAGTTCCTTGATGCTATTTTTTTAGATCAATCTGTATAATTGATCTAAAAAAAATAGCAAGGCATAGGACCCAGTATCTGCAGGAGTGCCTTCTGCTGACTATTACCTCCCACAGACCGGTGCGCTCCCACAGGGTGGGTCTCGTCTGGGTGCCGTCAGTCAGACAATGCCGGCTGGCGGCCCCCAGGGATAGAGCCTTCCCTGTGGCAGCGCCAACCCTATAGAACAAGTTCCCCCCAGAGATTCATATGATTGCTGATCTCCGGTCCTTCCGCCACACCCTTAAGACCCATCTTTTCATCCAGGCTAGGCTGGCCTGACCCCCAGGGGTTTTAGATGGGTCGGTTCCTCAAGGGGGATGGGAAAGTCGAGGGTTTTAGGGGGTCACCGGGTTTTACATTTTAAGGTTTTTAAACATTTTGCAGCCCAAATAGGTTTAATTTAATTTTAAATTGTTTTAAATATGGTATTGTGTGGTTTTAAATGGCTGTATACTGCCCTGGGTCCTTCAGGAGGAGGGCGGTATATAAATAAAAAAAATAAAAATAAAATAAATATAATTGAATAACCCCTTACCTAAAACAGAATCTCCTACAAAAAATGGGAATCACATCAAAATAAAAGAAAGAAAAAAAAGAAGAGAATATATTTTCTAATTAGGTCTATGGCAGAATGCTATGTTTGGAATTCTTTGAAGGATTCAACTCCAGCCTTAAAACTTTAATGGGTCAACATTGTATTTACTTATTTTGAAATGCATTGTTGGAATGTATTTTTATGCAACAACTACAGCAACATTCAGCCAGAAGATTGCAGTGTTTACAAATTTGAATCTATGGTACTGTATATATTCTATGTTCTTTTGTTTTAACTAGTTTCCTGTTTTCTATTATAGTTAAATAATTAAGCAGTAAAAACACATGGTGACTGTACACTTGGTTTAACCTGTGGTGCTATATATAAAATCAGCATTTACTGTTAGATCCTGAGATCAGAGGTCCATGAAGAACGAGGCAGATTGAGTTGCACACCTTTAATGGTCACGGTGGAACTCCAGCAAAGGACACCATGCGGTCGGGCGGGTTCTCCTTTATACAGGGTTGAAATGGGCAGTCTGCCAATTGGCAACACTGGGCATTCCGGTGCTCAGGAATGCCCGCCCAGGACATAACATTTACAACTAAAATTAAAGCAAGCAACAGCAGCTGAAGATTACTGCAATATCAAATGACACCCATTCTTTCAGCATCACCTTCATGACTGGGTTTATGGGCTTCACCAATTTGTTTTCATTGTTTTTCCAAGACCAATAGAACATAAACAGGATTCTAGGCCATCCTGTGATGTTTTGCTCCTTGTCACATTCCATTCATTTATCAAGCTGGTCATTTAGGAAAGCAGCAGGCGGCTACTTAAAATTGGCTGATAATTGCTTTTTGCTGAATGACTCAGCCTGTCAGGAAGCATGTTTTATTATTGTGACTTTCTATTTATTTCAAGCTCTCTTTAAATGTGCTGGGATAAGCATGGGAAATAAAGCTGATATAAGTTCCTATTTGATTTTTCTCCATTGTCTCTCTCTTCCACTTTCATCTCTCTGTTTAGATAGGATAAAGGAGGACCCTTTCAATGTCATTTTCATCAAGGCTGATGGGCATGATAGCAATTATTTGCTGCCTGTTATCTGAGAGTCCATCCATTCCCCCATTTGACAGATGATCCAATGAATGTCAGGAAGAAATGGCTTGACAGTTTGTGATGCAACAGAGGAATCAGAGGACAGTGTATGCATTGCCCCAGGGAATGGGAAACTAAAGGTCCTGTCAAATCATTCCAATTAACTGAATAATTAGTATAGATTTAAGACATAAAAATGGAACATTTCAAAATATCTCCTCTGGAAAGGACATATCAACACTCTGCAATTTCCAAAACAAATGCATAGCTGTGTACACAGAAGTCATTGCTTGTGAATTATTTTCACTGAGATGGTATGTTAAGATGCACTAGTTCATTGCCATTCATTGGGGAAAATGCTTAGCAAGTTACTTGTAACTTGCATTTGAGCTTCTCTTAACTTGTGCAGCTGACATCAGCTTCACTAGTTTATTCAGGAAGAAATGTACCAGAGCCAGGGTAAAGTAGGCATTAAAATGCACTTGTTATGAGGAGACCCTGATTCTAACTGTTCATGTTGAGGAAATCATTCTGTTTTGGCCCTAAACTTGGAGATCAAAAAAAAATGTACGCCCCAAGCCACACTGGACCTGCATGGTTGAGTATAATCTAGCAAATTAAATGAAGAACCCTTCCTGTGGGGTGAAAATTGTAATGTAAATGGATTGTTTTCTTAGATTTTAACCTTCTTATTCTACGAGTATGTAAACTGCCAGAGGTTTTCTTTGGAATTGGAATAATGTTAGCTCAAATAAATAAATAAATGCTTTATTGAATAATTGACACATAGGTGATAAGACAAGGGTACAATAAAAATAAATGCAAATATAAAATTCAAACAATAACATTTAAATGCTTTGCCAAATCATGCTATCTAAACAAAATTACAGGTATTCCTCAATTGAGCCAAAAATTTATGCTGTTGAGTGAGAAATTTGTTAAGTGAGTTTTGCCCCGGTTTACCACTTTTCTTTCCACATTTGTTAAGTGAAACCCTGCAGTTGTTAAATTAGTAACATGGTTGTTAAGTCAATCTGATTCCCCCATTGACTTTGCTTGTCAGATGGTCGGAAAAGGGGATCACATGGCCCTGGGACACTACAACCGTCATAAATGTGAGTCAGGTTTCAAGCATCTGAATGTAAATTACATGTCCATGGGGATGCTACAATGGTGAGAAAAATAATCATGTCACTTTTTTCAGTGCCATTGAAACTTCAGATGGTCACTAAATGAACTGTTGGAAGTTGAGGTCTGCCTGTATACTAGACCAGGAGTCTTCAACCTTGGTCCTTTTAAGGCTTGTGGACTTCAATTCCCAGAATTCCACAGCCAGTTTGGCTGGGGAATTCTGGGAGTTGAAGTTCACAAGTCTTAAAGGGACCAAGGTTGGAGATCTCTGTACTAGATCATAAACGATTAAAAAATTAAAAATCATACATATTTTGTGATTCATTCTTCAGCGTCCCACACATAATCCATTACAGTACAACAAGAAGAGTGAAAGACTTATGGAAAGTATGTATATGTTAAGGAAAACTTTATTGTGAAAATGAGGGATTTAGGTTGGAATGGATCATGGTCCGATACGCACACAAATGCACTAAAGCACAGAAGCTGCAGAGGAAGCTTTGAGAGAGTATTCTCTCAAAGAATACTCTTTGAGAGTATTAATTAAAAACGCATGAAAACAAAACCTACATAAAGGCACCAAGGGCCTGAAAGGTTCTCCTCTTAGTAAAGTCCACTTAGCCCTAATCTTCACAGACTCTGCTTCTCTCTAAGTCTTCTCAGGAGCAAGGCAGTGACTCAGCTCTTTGTGGTGACTCCAGTGTAGGAAGGGGAAGTGCATGGTTGCAATCCTGCTGCCATTTATATGCTGATTGGCTGACCATTGAAAAGTGCTGGATATCCAGAGCCAGATAGTTGTGCACTGATTGGTTCATTTAAACTGTTCAGACCAATCAATCAATTAGCTGAAGCAATGTACTGAGAGGTTTTCCTCTCACATTTATATTATATTAAATGAAGGAATTTTCTTACAGAACGATGTAGGATTTTGACAGGACAAGTTGCTGCGTATGTGCAAAAGTGTTACAAAATGCATACAGGCTGATATATCCATCGGTTTGTCCATAATCTGTAAAATACATCTGATTATGGCAAAGTGTTCTCTCCTTGTATTGCTGCCAATGGGAGGGAAAAAACCATCTTTTCTCACAAACAATCATGTTTACATTCAGGTATGTTCTCAGGAAGGGTAAAAAAAACATGTCAGAGAGATTTTTTGATCATATGGTCATAAACACCATCTTGACTTTTTGATCCTTCTTCTGGAAGTCCCTACTCTCATCCTAAGTGGAACATAGAGAATGGACTTCTCATGCAACAGTGATGGAACTGAAGAATTCAGAACTTTATTAAGAATTTTTATGGACAAGCAGAAAAGGAGAATCTAAATGATGGCTTAAGAGACAGTCATTCGCACCACATGTAGGCATTGTCACCCATTAAAGTGCATTAAGAAACACACGCCAGATGATTATTTGAAAAGAAAATTGAAGAGAAAACTCATCTCTGCAGTTGTTCCTGAAATTGGAAATAGGGAAATGTACTAATGTAGGCTTTTTATTAGTATGTGGATTCAGAGCCCCCAGCTGCCTTCAAATATTCATTATTCTTGCACACTAATATTTCATCTTATCTTATCAATGCTCTAAAATCTTGGTTTCAATCCCAGATCACTAAAGTGATACAAAATTCAGATGATCTCACTAGCCAACTAAGATGGTCTGAGCCAAGTTTTTCTTGGTCAAGGTTGACTGCATTTCTGCTGCATCAACCTAATGTCTTTCTATTCTCTTGAATTTGGCCCAGAACTTAAAGAACAGAGTACTACAAGGTTAAATAATAAAAGAACTTGCCGAGGAAAAAATCAGCTGGATATCAAATTAATTACCAAATGTTAATTTTGTATTTTTTTTAGTATGGAAAGTGTAGAAATATATTAACATTGTAAAATATTGGATTTTTTCCAAAGGGAATTGTTTGTTTATGAGCATTGAATTTTAGAGAGTGTTTTAGAGCCAAGCAGCAACTAGAGACAAAAACAACCCGTGGGTGAAACATTTATCAGTGTGAAAATGCTGCTCCACAAAGACATGGTATTTATGAGTTTATGACCAACTGATGCACAAAAAAACTTTTAATATCAGCAAATAGCTTGACTAATTAAGACTAGTACAAAGATCTGCTAACTTTTCATTTGCAGGGGATCAATAATGCTCCTTTGCTGAGAATATAAAAATCATGCAGAATCCTTACCAACTTTATCCTTGTTGTTAATGACCACATTGCAGAAGTAAAGGTTTTGTAGCATACAGTGGTTTTCATAGTAATTGCTTTTGCTATGAATATTTAACCAGGATAAGAATGGCAAAATCGCCATTATACAAATGTGCTTTACATTTACTATCCAAAAAGGCCCCAAGTGCTATTATGTAAGTGGATTTTATTGTTTACAACTGAACTGAATAAAAGTAGTAAGTATCTTCCAGGGGAAATTAGGCACATATTAGACCTACTGAATTAAATGAAAAAGAAGCATGCAAAATGAAACTCATTAGGTATCCCTAAATTTTAGGTATCCCTAAATTTTCATGGGTCACATTTATTCTGGGAGCAGAGAGTCTCCAATAGTCTCTTCCAGTCATATCATCTTGGGCTAATTGTCCCATGATGGAGAGTCATTCATACTTGGTCACACAGATTTAAATTTGTAGTTGAGTTTGGGCTTCACATTTTAAACAGCTAAGACTATACATCAGAGAGCCACTCTGGTGTAATGGTTAAGGCACCATCAGCAGGCCCTGAGTTCCAATCCTACCTTAGGCACAAAACTATCTGGGTGACTTTCAGTCAGTTCTTCTCTCTCAGTCCTAAGAAGGATGCAGTGTCAAACCACATACAAAATCTTCCAATAAAACTGCAGAGTCTTGTTCAGGTGGCAGCCATTAGTCAAGATTGACTTGAAAACAAGCAAGTAAGAGAGGCACAGCATTCTATTTTCTTAAGAAACCATGACAGTAAGAAGTTGTACAGAAAGGGTTATTATCACCTTATCTAACCTTTTTCTAGCCCACTCATTTCCTTAGCCTGCCTCTAAGAATGGACGAGAATTTCATTCAATTCACATTTTCATGCAAATACTGTATGTATTTTCTAAATGAACTGGGGCTTTAGAAAACTGTTTGCTCTAGAAGAAGTTCATAAATGGACATGTATGGTAAATGTACATGCAATTATATTCAGCATTACATGCAGATGCAGACCAGATGAGTATATTATAGATTGTATAAAATATGAAGACCTCACTTTGCATGCACAAATTCATAGAACTCATACATTCATTCTTTTGGGACTTTTAGTTACAAATGTTGGAGTTTGTAATATTATTATAATAATATTATTATTAATAATATTATTTTATATTATTATTATATTATAATAATTATTATATTATTGCATTATTATATTAGTATTATTACAAATAGTACAAGTGTTATTACTACTAGTACAAGTAGCACTGCTGTCATTCTTTGTATTTCTGGAGAGAGAGAGAGAAAGAGAGAGAGAGACAGAGAGACAGAGAGAGAGAGACAGAGAGAGAAAGAGAGCGAGAGAGAGAAGCAGATTACTAATAAAAAGAAGGAATGAGGCACTGTGATCACATAATTTGATAGTAAAAGCTAGAGTCAGCATTAAAATATGGGGAATCTGTATATTATCAATTTCTTATAAGTGAAGTATTATATCTATATATATATTTGTGAAAAACCCACTCATTTCCAACTCACTGACATCTGACTTGCTGCTATTTCTCAGAAACCATAAAAGCTACAGTAGTGAAAATTTCTACATACCTTGGATTCCAATCCTGGACCAAAATGCAACTATTATTAATCGCTAAATTTTTTAAATTTGGGAGTTATTTAGATTTTAGTGAAAGGGGAGAAGCCAACCTGTACTGGGCCAATCGGAGGATGCAGTGAGAAGGGCCATCCACCATTCGAAGGCAAATTCAGTTGCACCCATAGTCATGGCGGAGCTGGGAGCAGCCAGGCAAGGAACAGCAGGGTAGGTCACTGGGGCCCCACTTTCCCTCTCTGTGGAAAATCTATCCCCGGACCTCCGAGGATCTTCAGGAGGCCTATGGAACGGGCACCTGGGTCGCTTAGAGGCGTCCTAGAGCTACTTGGGGGCCGAAAAACACTTTCTCATAGCGTAGCGCAGTTACAAAACACTAGTTACTGTATAAATCTATGGTAATAGACATCCTCATTGGAGTGACTTTTGAACAAGACTTTTTCAAATTGCTGTATTTACTTTCTTATTTACTGCAAACATTCACGAGTTCTATAAACCTATGTATGTAAAGTCAGGTATTTGTACATTAATTCTGAAATCAAAAATAATACTGGTCCAGTCTGCATGTAGTGCTTAATTATGATTGAGTGCTATATATTGTGACACACCTCTCATTGCTGATCTTCCCACACAATTTGAGTGATGAACAACTCCAGCAAAGACTTACCTGCTGTGAAAAACTGGAGGATGGACTGATGTCCTTTGGATCTTTTTTTAAGTTCACCTTGTTTATTCTCTTTGGATTTTAAGCAGCCTGATTTCTCTAACAAGACATGGCAATAGAATGTATGTGTGAATGAGAAACAGAGATTGGTTTTGAAATCTTCCGTCATTCCTAATTCTGAATGGTCCTGATGATGATCAAGATATACCCTTTCTCAACTACAGATACCTCATCGCTGTGCACAATTTGTTAATGTGCTTGAGCCCTGATGCCTATGAAAGAACACATCTCTTTTTCTCTCAAACTCCAAATCCTGGTTTAATTAATCTTATTGGAAAAGGTCCAATAACCGATTTCCAGCTGTGTTGCTTTATCACAGTGTGATAAAGTGATACAAGCAGTGCTGACTGGGGAATTCTGGAAGTTGAAATTCACGTATCTTTAAGCTGCCAAGGTTGAGAAACATTGTTTTATCATTATAATATTGTTCTTAGTGACTTGATTAATAATATTCCCTTTGAAAACCACACATCCTACAAATATATTATAGATAATCCTCAAGTTATGATCATAATGAAACCTGCCCATTAGTTATAAGCCATAAAGTCATAAAACAAGTTGGTCACATGATGGACACAATTTTACAACCTGAATTTTATTTATTTATTTATTTGTTTTAATTTTTATACCGCCCTTCTTCCCGAAGGGACCCAGGGCGGTGTACAGCCATTTTGGAGCAGTTGTTAAGCAAACAGTAATGGTCATTAAGCAAGCATCACAGTCAGCAAACCGATACTGCAGTCATTAAGTGAACTCATTATTTGCTTTGGTAACTATGATCACTGACTGCTGCAAACAGCCAAAAAAACGTGGCCATGTTGTCAAATGCCCAAAGTACAGTCACATGACCATGGAGGGGCAACTGTCAGAACTTTGGACTCAGGTTATAAGTCTCTTTTTGGGGGTCCATTGTAACTTTATATGATCTCTAAGTGACCAGGACTGCATTTACACAGTCAGGTATGATGTAGTAAGGTGATTGCAGCATGAAGTACTCTTACTGCCCAACATGCATCTCTAACTTTCTGGTCCTCTATAGATTATATGCTTTAGCAGGAAAGATTCAATGACAAAGGGAGGCTCTAGTTGACAAATCAGTGGCCCTAGTCTGTGCTGAAGGGAAAATATAGAACTGGTTGCTCCATCTCTCTAATTAGGGTAAAACAGGTGCCCCGTCTCATAGGAGCATTATATACTTTCCATTCTTTCTTGATGCAATCAGTGGAACTAGCTGAAAAAGAGAAAGAGCAAGTCCAAGGTGCAGAAAAGGGACTAAGAGAACAAAGAGTGACTAGATCGGTGAAGCTGAAACAAAAATAAATAGAACCACAATGGAAGGAGAAAGTGGAATTATTTCAATAAATATAAATGAATTAAATTCGCCAAAGAAAAGGAATATAACATTTAAAAAACTACTGAAATTAAATATGGACAAAATTTGTTTACAAGAAACACACACGATGGAACAACATTAAAAACTATTGGAGTATCCCAAACTTGGACAATTACATGCGTCGCCAAGAGACTTTCCACTCTACACGGGAAAAGAGTCGAATATACCTGGACCAATATACCTGTACCCGTGAAAATCTACGAAAACATGTTTTTGTAGATTTTCATGGTACAGGTATGTAGGTCCAGGTATGTTCGGGTCTAGACTAGCAAGAAGCCAAAAGCACCAGCCTGAAGATGGCAAGTGAAACCTTGCCGAAACATCGCCAATAGACTTTCCACTCTACACAGGAAAAGACCCGAACACACCTGGACCTACATATTCCCACCATCTTGAAAGAGGTGGTGATGCTGCCCCTTCTCAAAAAACCTTTACTGGACCCAGCTGATTTAAATAATTATCGTCCTGTCTCCAATCTCCCCTTTGTGGTGAAAGTTGTAGAGAGTGTGGTTGCACGACAGCTCCCTCGGTTCCTGGATGAATCTATCTATTTAGACCCACTCCAGTCCGGCTTCAGGCCTGGGTACAGCATGGAGACGGCATTGGTCGTGTTGGTGGATGATCTCTGGAGGACCCAGGATAGGGGTTGCTCCTCTATCCTGGTCCTATTAGACCTCTCAGCGGCTTTTTTTTTTATATATAGAAAATGGTTTTATTGGTCAATAACATACAAAACAATAGCTTACCATATGTGGAATTTCAATTACCAAAAAAGATAATTATTTTT
>JANHFO010003228.1:64576-76136 GCA_032468095.1 Pareas carinatus
CCTGTTTGGTTTTGAATTTTTCATTGAACAGTACTAATGGAGGGGTTAGGAGCAGCTGGTCAGGAGACTGCAAAAAAACTGCTTCTCCATGCCAGAAAACTGCTTGGAACTCATGATTGAACCACTACCTATGGCAGCAATGCAGGTGAGTACAAAAAACAGGGAGGGCAGTGCCAGACAAGGCCTCAAAACATCTGAGAAGCCTACTGAGTCCTCTTTTTACTGTTTGAATAAACATTCTGAAAAGATTTATGGTGTCTGGCTTTTCTCCCACCCCCCCAAAAATCTATCGCTCTCCTCCTCTGCAAAAAATGCCAGCGGTGGACGTGAGGGGGGGGGGGTGGTAGACCGAACAAGGCCTGCAAAGTGCTTTCGGAGGCCTATCCTTTCCAAGTCCTCTCCTTCTCCATGGGGCATGTGCGGCTAATTATACCAAACCCATAGCAGAGCACGGGTACCAATAGTTAGTAATACATAAAATTAATATGTGAACACTGGTAGAACAAAGAGAAAACATATTTTTTTTTATTTATTATATTATCAATATATATTATCAAACATATTTGATGATGGTTACAAAATTAACCAGGTATAAATGTAGTCTCCCCAAAATGATGCCCATCTGATATTGTGTAGTAAAGTTCCATTATTTCCACACGTATTGATCAATGGAGAATTATGAATATCGTGTTGAGTTCCTGAAGAAAAGGATGGATGGATTGATTGATGGATAGATGGTGGATGGAATTATAATCTAAAACAAATGAAGGCTACAGAGAATGGCATCACTGAATTTACGCTTTATGCCAAAGGATTAGTTAATTAGCTCCAGAAAACTTCTCCTGCACAAACCTTAATGCATATGTAATATCTGTAATGCTTAAAATATAAATTCACTCAATTGGAAGTAAATGGGAGGAAACTATTCTATGCCACAGTTAGGGTTGATGTGAGACAGCGTGCTCCTTGGCCTTTGCGCTCAGCTCTTCTTTTTTTTATTTCTGACCCTTTGTAACATTGAAGTAATAATGAAGGACACAAGGAGGCTTTGAGTTGCTTCACAGAAGGATGGTTCAGTGTCAGAGGTGTGATGCAACCGTCAAGGGGGAAATCCTGAGAATTACAGGATTACCATCTTACAAACTGTTAAAAGTAGAACAGTAATGATAAATATTTAAAGCATAAGTTATGCTTAAATTAAATACATTAAAGCATATCACAAGTTAGAAGTAGCAGCAAAAACAAGAACATGAGGATCAGAGCTGTCGATAAAATAAAATTTAGAAACAATGAAAGCACTTTGAAGTAATTTTAAATTTATGTGAATTTTAAATAGTGCACATGATAGTTAAAAGGATATTAACAGTTTCCCAGACTTTTAAATTAATCTTGTACCATGGAACTGCTAGTACTAATAATATTTAAAATGACAGGGATGGGGTTAACCAGTTTGGAATTCCTTGCTTATTGCTACATTGATTTATACATTGTTTACAATTATTTACATAAAGCTGACTCAGGCAGGCACAGTTCATGTGGTTTATAATAGTATATGAAAAACATTGCTAAATTCAAATACTAAAAGTAGTGCTTTTTAAGAAAAATATTTTTACAAACATGCCTATACAATATTTTTATATGTATTTTGCTGTCATCCAAAGTCTCCAAAAGCTTTTCATGATTACAGAAGGAAGAAAAGGAGTGGGTGAGGTGAGAAGTAAAACCTGATATGTTGATAATTTCTTTTAAATAAATATTTCTTATTCCAAATATCAAGCCCGTTCTTTGTGATGCAAATAGCTAAAACAAATGACAATGGAAGCAGAAAAGACAGTTTCAGTACTGAATCTTTAGTGAATATTCCTAAAAGAATTACACCGCCAATTACTGTGTACTCATTGCTATCAATTATCACTGGACTTAAAATGGATCGTGATTGATGTCCCAATTAAATTACTTCTTTGATAAACCACATTATAATTAAGCAGTGTGTGTTTTGTAGTACTTGAAAAATTGCAGCATTTACACAAAAAATCTAATACAAATAGAGCAGCTGACATGTCCCTATTTAGGAGCCATTGCTGCTGAAATCAAAACAGCTCCTTAGTAGCAATTTGTACCCAATTATAGATTTTAATTGCCTAGTTAGTGATAGAAAGGATGATACAAGAACTTTTTATATTATATGGGCTGTTAGTTGCCATTGGTCAGAATGGAAAGGGCAGAGATACCTATTAATTCCATGCTCTTAGGGATAACTCAGTACAGTTGATGGAGAAAGAGATAATGATGAAAATGAGACAATTAACAAGTCATAGTTCAGAATCTAATTGACAGAAACAATCATTTTAAACAGCTTGTATGGCTCTGCATTTGAATATGCAGTTCTTCCGTCATCCCTATATCACCTTATGTCCATGCTATCTCCACAAATGTTGTATAAAGCAGGCTTCTGCAGGTAGTCCAGCTTCTTAGAAAAATATTGCAAAACTGGCAATAACTTAACCCAATCCTGGCATATACAAGCTTTGGTAGTTCAGCTCAAATTTGCCCAACTAGCCAGTCCTGTTCCTGACTGGCAACTGCTCTTTAGCCTTTTTAATCTAAACATGGGCCATAAATGAACCATTGCATGACCTTCTACTGCCCGCTCCTGTTGCTTATAAATCAGGTAGATGCTGTGTATATGGAGGGTTTCCTCTAATTCCCAAACTATCCCAGAGTAAGTAATCTCGAGAGATGACTGTCTTGCCCTTTAAAGTCACTCAGACACAGGTTGGTCAGCATCTTGCATTGCCATAACATTCTATGGGTTGGATCCAAAGTAAGACTAGCTGTGGAAGACCATTAGAAGCAAGAGGGCTCAATTAGTCATGACTCTTTAAAGTAATCAATTTCACTTAATGTACTTTGTGATTCAGAACATGAAAATGTGGTCATTGAATGAAATAATGGAATGTATGGCAAGAAAGGAGAAAAGGGATGGGAAGATATAGTTGACAAATGGAAGAAAATATCCTATGCACTCTGAATAATGCTATGAGGTTTAAGACACAATAAAATCTATATTTGGAAGCATTCTAAGATTGCATTCAGTTTTTTACCCATTTTCATTGCTATTAATAGTACTGGGGGTAAAAATACATTGTGATGGTATCACAACAAGAGAGAAAGGGAACTATTGACCCAGAAATGTCTTGCCCTTCTTCTGGTTGGGAACTGCAAAATGAGATAATGCCTCAATGCAAAAAACATGGCCCCATCGTTGCTGGAAAAAAGCCTTGTGATATGTAATGTTCTACTCTAGATCTCAAAAAAAAGAAAAAGCTGCACCTTGCAGCTGGCCTGACTTTTCTATAAATATTGTGACCTGTTCTGAGCACCCCATTGACAAACTAGAACACAGGCTAAGGGGAACAGCAAATTATAAGAGATCTCAAAAGAAAATCACTGTGGAATGGCTAGATGTCCTAGGTGTGTTTAGCTAGAGATTGTGGAAAGAATGATACAGGTAGTTCTCAACTTACAACCACAATTGAGAACTGAATTTCAACCATTGAGCAAAGTGGTCATTCAACAAGATGAGTGTTTTGCTCAATGACCACGGTCCTGACTCTCTAAGTTGCGATCCTTAAGCAACTGCATGGGTTGCTAAGTGAATGGAATGAAAGAGTTTCCTGCCAAAGGAAGGTGGGCACTTTACCTCCACGCCTAGAAAGGAATTCCTGGGTGCAGAAATAGACCTTGGGTCTTTTGGATCCAGGTTTAGTGTCTCCAGTCTGATGCAGGAGTTTCTTTGCCCTCTGTGCACAGAAAAGAAGTCCTGCACTGATCTAGAGAAACAAAGCTCAGATCTTTTGAACCCCAGTTTCATTTCTCTAGCCTGTGCACGAGTTCCCTTCCATACACATAAAGACCCAATCAAGTGTCTTCTTGCAGGCAGCCTTGACCAGCTAGGAAGGGCATTGATCTAACGGAAAAGTAGCCAAACTAACAGCTGCAAGAATCCTGTCCACTTCCTCAAGTTTAATGGCCTTGAACTCCTTCCAAATAATCATACAGGACTTACTCTTCATAACCTCTACTGGTTCTGCCTCAAGACTGGTTTTCTATGCAGAGTGAATCCAAGTGACTTTAACTTACAAATGCCAATATCTTTGATGGTGGTTCTAGAAGCACACAATTGCATTGACTTGGTCATAATTCACCATTTGTGAATAGATATAATACTGACCCATTCTGTTCAGGATGTGATGTACATTCTGTTCAGGATATGGATGTACATGATATTCAGAAACAAACAGGGTGAACTTGAAGTACTAGTAAATGAAAGCAGTTGTGATATAGTTGTCATTACTGAAACTTGGTGGGATTAAACTCATGACTGGAATGGATACAAACTACTCAAAAGAAACAGACCTAACAAGAGAGGAGGTGTAGCTGCATTATATATAAATGACCACTACAGCTCTACAGAAATGCACAAAACCAAGGATGAAAACGTCCCAGAATGCATAAAGGTCAATATAAAAAGAAAAAAGAATGACATTGTTATAGGTGTATACTACAGGCCACCCAATCAAGCAGAAGAAATAGATGAACTTTTTGCTAATCACATAGCAAATGTATGTAGAAAACATACCACAATAGTAGCGGGAGACTTTAACTACCCTGATAAAAACTGGGAGGCAATCTCTGCAGCAAGTGAGAGATAATACGTATTCCTAAGCAACCCAACTGACAACTTTGTCATCCAAAATTAGAGAAGGGAACTAGAGGACCTAATACTTACTAACAGAGAAGAAATGATAGAGGAAGTTGAAGTTACTGGAACTTTGGGTGAGAGTGACTACATCATATTGGAATTCAATATAATGCAAACACAAACAATACAGCATAATCCAACCAGTGTTTTAAACTTTAAAAGAGCTGATTTTAACAAACTCAGAGAGTGTCTAGGAAAGATTCCATGAATGAAAATCCTAAAAGGGAAAACAACTCAAGAAGTGTGGAAAACTCTGAAAAATACGATCATAAAAGCCCAGTCCAGCATAATATCACTGAAAAAGAAAAATAAGAAATCTAAGAAGAAACTAGCTTGGTTGCACAAAGATCTTTCTGATAGACTGAAAGACAAAAAGGACAAGTGCAAACAATGAAAACAGGGACACATAACTAAGACAGAATATCAGCAGATAGCCCAAATCTGCAAAGATGAAGTCAGGAAAGCAAAGGCTCAGAAGGAACAAAGCTGTGCAGCAAAAGTCAAAGATAATAAATAATTGTTTCTAGACAGACTAGAAATAAAAATGGTAAGAGAACACCTGTCTGATCTTGATGAATATAAATCACTGGGACCTGATGGATTACATCCCTGAGTTCTGAAGGAGCTGGCAGATCAAATCCCAGAACCATTGTACTATATCTTTTAAAAATTCCGGAGCACCAGGGAGCTACCTGAGGATTGGAAAAGAGCTGATGTGGTTCCCATCTTCGAAAAAGGAAAAAAGAAAAAAACAGACTCAGGAAACTACAGACCAATTAGCCAATTCCAATATCGGGAAAGATACTGAAAGAGATTTTCAAAAAACAGATCTGCAAACATCTAGAAACAAATCAAGCTAAAACTAGAAGCCAGCATGGGTTTTTTAAAAACGGATCATTCCAAACCAACCTTATTTCATTCTTTGACAAAATGACTAAATTAGTAGATCAGTGAAATGCTGTGGACATAGTATACTTAGCTTTCAGTAAGGTATTCAACAAAGTAGACCACAACCTACTTCTTGGTAAGCTAGAAAAATGTGGGATAGACAGCATCACCACCAGATGGATTTGTAACTGACTGACAAACCATATTCAACGAGTAGTTCTTAATGGTACTATATCTATATGGAAGGAAGAAAGTAGTGGGGTACCACAAGATTTCGTCATCGCCTGACGCCACTACTCTCTTTCTGAGCATGTGCATTATTCTGTGATGTCATTGTCTGGGGTCGCTACTCCTTTCTGAGCATGCTCAGCTCTGGGGCGATGCGGGAGTGACTTGGGTCATGTGCCAACAGAGAGGACTCTGCATGCCCGCTGTGGCACCCATGCCATAGGTTCGCTATCACTGGCATAGGGTCTCCTTTTTGAATAGGGGATTGGACTAGAAGACCTCCAAAGTCTCTTCCAGCTCTGTTCTGAATTTGACTCAATTTGCTTAGTATTCCATGAGCTTTACATCCAAAGGCAACTAGCAAGGCTTTATGACATTACTAACCTCTCCTGGCCAGCAGGAGTTGCAGATGTGGTTTGGTCCCCGCAGTCAATTAAGATTCATAAGATGCACATGGAACTGCCTGTGGCTGGCACTAAGTTCAGTCATGGACTGGCTGCATTTTTCAACTGCTCTTTCTCATTTGCTCTTCTTCCTGGATGTCAGCTGAATGGGATTGTGGGTTTTCCACAGCATCACTGACTGGAAGAAAGTAATTCAGCCCCAGGCACTAGATTATTTATTTTATTTTATTTACATTAAATTAACATTAAAATTTCTGAACAGGTTTAGGTGTTCTTTGGTGCTCCCATACTTTTAAGAAAGGGACTAAGTGCACTTGTAGGGAGACAGACAAAGCAGAAGTTGAAGAGACTTCTAACCAAAATCTGAACCAAGAAGTGTTTCATATTTTAATATGCTAGAAAAACTAGATGTATAAATATTACATGTAGAGGTGTAAAGAGGAATAAGAGAAAGTTACTTGTGTCGCATAGTAAATGGAAACAAACCTGAGCAAATGAGAAATTACAGGTTTTAGACTGAAACAATATTGTACAGACGACTTTTAGGCAAGAACGTTATAAATTATTCATTTTTTTTCAAAGAGCATTTTGTATTTTAATTATATTCATGCTGTACATTTTTAATCAAAAACCAAAATATGTCTTTGTAATCTTATAATACCAAAAGGAAGCACTTTGTTTCTTTGTTCATCATAGACAACTAAAACTATTTGTAACACCCTGATAGCAAGGATTAACATTTTAGAAATACTCTAAAATTCCTTGGAGCAAGCATGCTGAGTTAATGATATTGCCTCTTTTCTCATGGACATTCTGTAAGACATAATAGTATTTATCAAGAGTTTTTAAATCTGAGATGGCCACATTGGAGTTGGTGAGTCATAAATGGCCTTGAATACCTTTTGTGGAACACAAGAAAACATGACAAAATCTGACAGGACACAAGAGGCAGAGAATAAGAGAAATGTGGTTTCTTGTCTTATATAAATTTGGGAAGAAGGGAAAGAGGGAGGGAGAAAGGAAGGCTTGTATTGTACAACAAGGAGTAACCTTCATTACACCTCTGTTGAACAGGAACCAAGCTATGGTTTCACTTGAAGAAAGAGAAAACCTGAAACAATTAATTAAATTGACCACACACCTTAAAATCCCTATCCCGCTATGCACGCTGTTGAAACAATGACTTCCCCACTACTCAGTCTCCTCAATGGTTACAGTTCAGATTGGAGGACGGAGGAGAGGAAAACGAAAAGATCAAACTTGGCAACAGTGTCTTCTGAATTGTAAATGGTTGGAATAGAAAGAACTAAAGTGATGTTCTCATATCAATGATGAGAACATCACTGATCTGCTGTGCTCAGTAACAGTTTGTTACTTGGAACTGCTGGTAACAGTTGAATATATTTCTTTCCTTACTAGCAACTGGGGAGGTAGCAGTCAAAAGAAAACACATCTCAGTCAGCCTCACAGCTCCAGGATTGCTGACAATCTAGCTGATTGCAGGAAGCTGAAATCAGAGCCCTACCAACAAACAGCTGGTTGGAATGGCTGCAGATGTCACACCAGAAGTCAAAATGGCAGCTTCAGCAGTGTGAGTTGCATCTCAAAAATGGACAAAGTTTCCATTCCAGAAAGGCCTAACAGAGACTCCACTTCCTCAGGGTCTTGCGAAAAACTAAAGTGGAACAACAGCTGATGATCTCCTTCTACCGGTCCACCATCGGAAGTGTCTTCACATATTGCATTACAGTGTGGTGTGCTGATTTCACAACTGTGGAGAGAAATACTTTACAGAGGGTGGTAAGGACAGCACGAAACATCGATGTCCCCTGAGACCACTGGATGACATCGCTACGGTCCATTGCCTTAGAAGTATGAGGAAAATCCTCAGGGATGACTCACACCCTTGTCAGCCCTTCTTTACTCTCCTACCATCGGGCAGGAGATACAGAAGCATAGGCAGCCGCACAGACTGAAGAACAGTTTTTATCCATGGGCTGTCAGACTCCTGAATGAAAAATAATAATGTAACACTGTGGCATCTGCATGTGTTGGGGGGAGGAAGTGCACAAAGGGAGACTCAAGACAATCTCATTGAACACATGTTGTACTATGACAATCAAAGTTTCATTTATTTCACAGCCTTGTGGCTGGCATCTTGACTTTTTTGAGCTGTACTGTATGGACACCCCTGGCAGGGGCTGTTAAAGAAGAGGAGCACATGACAAAAATGGAAATGGGCAGTCTCATAATACAAATATCCATTTGTAGGCATGTTAGGACAGGTGCATAAAGACCCACACTTACCACATGATGCCAGTTTGTTCACGAAAGTATTGGATCCTGAGCCTGCTACTGTCAAGGTATCCATGGGGGGATTTATTTATTTATTTTATTAATTATATTTATATGCCGCCCCTCTCCATGGACTCAGGGTGGCTCACAACATAACAATATTAAATATTACATAGTTACAAATAACATATATACATGGAGTAAATTACAAATAAATATATATAACTACAAATAAAACGTAAAGACATACTCACACACCATTCATGGTTGGATCTCGCCCGATCCCCAGGCGAGAACAACAGGCCCAAGGATGCAGAGGGGGGAGCGATAAAAAAATATGGCTGTGGTGATCATGCAATTAAAGCCCTCCCTCTTTTAGCATTCATTGAACATCAAAAGAGGCTTTAACTGTGTAGTTACAGATCCTCCTGCATGAGCACCTAAATGTGTCATCGCTTTCTTTACATTCTGTTAGACCAGTATTTTTTCAAATTTGACAACTTTAAAATGTGTGGGTTTCAAGTTTCATAATTCCTCATTGAACATTCCTTAGCTAGCTAGATTCTGGGAATGGCCGTCCACAGACGTTAAAAGCTATTGGGTTTTAGACCATATGCATCATTCGATGCCATTCCAGTCACCAAAAGATCAACTGTGCGCATGTGTATAAACCTTTTGCTCAAAGCACAGCACAAAAAAAACAGCTGAAAAATTTCATTTTTAAAAAAAGCTTTAATTGCATGTTCACCATCAACATCAGTACATGAAGCAAACAGACGTGCTTGGCTTGGCATTGGACCGGCGGCTTCAAACAAGAAATGTGATGATCCAATCTGTGACACTAACTCTCAAAAAGAAAATATTTATTGCTCTAGATGAAAGAGGTTTTAATTGTCAGCTTGGCTCTTTTCCCCCTCTCCCCTTTGTTTGGGTATATACCGTGTGCATTCACACATGTATGTGTTCAATCTCACCTTTACAAAAGTTACTTGGCAGATTCCCATGGAGTGAGCCCATTAACTAATTAGCCCCTTATTCTGATATTAATTGTTTGACTACTGAGTAAGATGGAAGGAAGGACTGGTTGCACTGGGGCCAGTTCACATGCAAATACCGCAACAGCACAATGTCCAGACTGGGGGACACCAGAACTGAAACACTAGGGAAAGAGCTCTTAGTATTTCTTTTATGATTAAGCTCAGAATTCATCTGTTGCTTGGGGCCAACCATTCCAGAAGATACCACCATTTATGGCACCATTTACTGAAGTCATGGGCAGAAATGATGCATGCAACAAAAACAGAACTATTAGACTTTCCATGATGAACAGCGGCATCTTTTCTCAGGAGATAGGTAGAGAAGGAACTGAAATGATAAATTGGGGTGGGAGGAAATGTTTCTCCACTCTCTTTCTCCTTTGTTCAGTGACAAAACAATAACATACAATCCATATAATAAAATGCACTTTCATTTGAAAAATAAACCATCCATTAATAGCCTGGAAGATTATATTCATAATTTCAGACTTTTTATGATAAGCCTCTCTGATTTTTATCTATTCTACTCTATCTATTGATATTTTTTGACCTTTGGGGTCAAAATTCCAGTTCTTTGCAGTCAATTATTTTATCAGTCATCTTGGCTATTTTCTTAATGGCAGTAATTTTACTGTGGCTCCAGATCAGCTCACCGTGTGCATTCAGTTTATAAGGACTGAGGTAAAGGGCTTGAGAACATTTTAGAAAAAGATTTTATTCCTGAGAATTAAATTATTGATTAGACTCTACTATTTTCTTTCAAAGAAATAGCTAGCTATTAAAATGAAAGCATAGCAGATTTAACTGCATTTAATGATCGCTAGTTCTTAGTAAGCCCTCCGTTGCTATGAGATAGGAAAACATTGTAAGCTCTTGCTGGCTGCCAATTGATGCAGTGGAGAGCCAGCTACTCATTTTCAGGGTATGTGGAGATACTCTGAACTTGTAATATTTTGCAAGTTTTTCTCCTTTTTCTCAGTCTCTGAGAAGTTCTTTATTTCTGTCCTATTGAACTAAAATCATTCCACTTCAGACTGATCCCCAACATGAAGCTTGATAGTGCTTCTTCACTGCTTATTTTAACAAACACAGAAAATAAAACAAAAAGAAGCAAGGCTATTAGCAACATGTATGGTGAACTCAAATTATGCTTATCCTCCAAAAGGCCAAGTGTTTGCAGAAAACTCAGAGAATAAAAATGTGTGACAGACAGAATAAAATGAATTTGGAAGGAACACGTATAGAGGTAGGAGGTTTTTGGTTTTTTTAAGGCAATTCTACATTCATAGCATTCATTTTTTCCTTTACTTTCAATTCTTATCATTGAGAGGTCATTCGTAAATCTTTCCCTTCTATATTTGATCTTTAACTATTACACTAATATTCATTAATTTGAGGATTATTTTTTGTCTCTTTAGTTTCAATTCCATTGATCATCGGCATTTCTGTGATAATTGTCAAAGTTAGGACTCTCCTCTTTCAAATGGGCATATGATCTTTAGATTTTACAAAACCAAAGATGACCATATCATCTATCATATCATCTATCATATCATCTATCATATCATCTATCATATCATCTATCATATCATATCATATTATGTCTTTTCATGTCTTGTCATATCATGTCATATCATATCTCTTTCTTCAGTCCCCCTTTCCCCCATTAATTAAAAGAGTTTTTATCCTTTCTTTCTGTTCTTTTCTCCCTATCCTCTTTACCCTCATATTCCTATCTACCTTTCTTCTTATCCTTCTCCTCCCTTCCTCTACTTATTCCTTCTCACCGTCTTCCAGTCTTGTTATGTCACTTAGTTTCTATACATCCTCTTATATTTAGCTGCTTATCTTTCTTATCTTACCTTTCTCTGCTCTTATTCTTTGCATTTGTTTTTCCTTTCTTCTATTCCTTTCTTTCTTTCTTCATTTGCTTTCTCTTCCCT
>JANHFO010003228.1:105915-122852 GCA_032468095.1 Pareas carinatus
TTTTTAAACTGCCTGTGAGCCGCCCTGAGTCCTTCGGGAGAAGGGCGGGATATAAATAAAATTTATTATTATTATTATTATTACAAGCGCTGCAGGAATCAATTGATGGAACTCAGACAATGCGCAATACAGGATAGAATGCATAAGGATGTCTACATTACAATGTCTATATAAATAATGGAATAAAGTCGTAAACTGCAGAGAGAATAGACAAATCCCTTTCCCCTCCAGCTCTGTATATTAGAATGCAAGAAGTCTTTTCCAATTTCAAATCTAACAATCTGGAAGAACTTGAATGTGAAGATTTGATTGATCTTTCAAAGTAATAAATGCATACATCTGGTAGAAGTCATAATGACATCCAGAGTGTTTTCAAATCATTATGTAAACAATTTTACTAATTCCTACCAATAATTTGTGTCATTTTTATGCCATAGCACACATGACAGCCAGTTTGGTATAATGGTTATCAGGCTAGAAACTGGAACACTATGGGTTCTAGTCCCATCTTAGGCACAAAACCAGCAAAGTGACCTTGGGCCAACCACTTTCTCTCAGCCCTAGGAAGGAGCCAATGGCCAATCACCTCCGAAAAACCTTGCCAAGAAAACTGCAAAGACTTGGTTAGGTAATCTCTGAAAATCAGACACGATTGAATGGAAGAAAAAGACAATGGCAATACATAATATCACTTCTCCTTTTGGGTCCCATGCAGATGTCCATAGTAGCAGGCTATCATTAGTTTTATTAAACCCAGAGACAAAAATCATAGATGAGTGGAATAGTTTGCCTTTAGAAGTTGTGGGTCTTCCACCACTGGAGTCTTTTAAGAAAAGACTGGACAGTCACTTGTCTGGAATGGTATAGGATCTCCTGCATGAGCAGGGGGGGATGGTGAACTAGAAGACATCCAAAGTCTCTTCCAACTCTTCTGTTATATAACAAAAGCATTTTGATGGGGCAAAATCATTCCTTATCAGCACAATAACTTCAGTTGTGACATTTCTTAAAGGTTTATCAAAAAATACTAAAGATAGTAAAATAGATTCTTAATAATAGTTTCTAATTCAAAATGAGTACTATGCGTTCAAAAGTTTAGCAATCTTTTCATTAAAAGTAGCTAACTATATCCTAAATTCAAAATGATTGAAGACTCTGGGCAATAACCATGTGAACTTCTGCTTGTAAATAAACTTGCTCTCTGTTTCTTCCAACGTACAATAACAAAAAAAATATATATTCACAAATATCCAAAGAGATCCTAAACTGGAAATTGTCTGATACTTCTTAGATGTCCTGCACATGGGGAAAGATTAATAATCATATTAAACTTTATATGTTTTCATTCAACATTTGAAGTCACATTTTGTGTGGAAACTCTAAATGTTGAAACTCTAATTTCAAATTATGATACACCAATGCTCATAATAACATTTAAGGATGCAAAAAGTACATTAAAGGTATTTTACTATGTGCTTGATCTCAATTTATTCCTTTGCTTTTTAATATTTCTCTACATTAATATTGTCTTCCTAGAATTTACAAGTTTTGTAAATATCATGCTTTGAAGCTATTTTCAAATACATTTCAGAAATAATCCTGATACCACATAAGTATACCTTGTCAGGCTATTGGGGAAATGAAATGCAATATTGGTCTTTAAGCCATCTAAAGAAGTTCTGGGCGCAGTTCTTCAAAGTAAAGTCCTATGTATATTTTAGTTTGATTTATCAATATGCCAGATGCTTTCATCTCATTTGTGAGCATAGCAGCACCTCAACATAGCAATGTTTGCTATTTTCATAAGCCAACAGAGCAACCCCAGTGGGAGGAAACAAATGGCCAAAATTAGATATTTATAAGGCAACAATGAGAAACCAGTTGATAAATAGCTTATTTCAGTACCCTAGAATCATTCTTCTAAGGAGACAAGGTAATAAATAATAATAATTCAGGCAAATACAAAATTGTGGCTGAAGCAAAACTAATTAAGTAAATTCAGCATTGACTTGAATAAAACGCATAGACCCTTAGGTACACCTATAGCCAAGAGTGATAGTTCCCATGTAGCAATTTTTCTTTGTCATACAGGTTGAACTTTTTTGTCGCCAGCTGAATTCTTGTTTTAGTATTCTCCTGATAGCTGGTTGAAATGTATACACACAACAATAAGGTAAAGGTAAAGTTTCCCCCTGCACATGCGGTGTTAGTCATGTCCAATTCTAGGGGCAGTGCTCATCTCAGTTTCTAAGCCGAAGAGCCAGCACTGTCCAAAGACATCCCTGTGGTCATGTGACCGGCATGACTGAACGCCTAAGGCGCACAGAGCACTGTTACACATTATATTGTTACACAGCAAGGACAGTTTAAACAGAACTCTAGTATCATACCTCACTCTAGCTATGTCAGGTATAGTATCACATTTCTTGAATTTTGTTGATCTCTCAACCTGTTGTTTAAAATGTTCTTATCTATCTATTGCAATAGACACAGTTTAAAGATGTTACATCATGGTATCCTAACATTGGTACAACATTAAATTCACTGGTCTTTGTGGTGCTGCAAGACACGGTATTCATTTCACTGTGAACTGAAGTCAGGTAGGAATCTTAATTAAGGGCTATGTGCAATAAGGGATTTGATTCAATTCAAGTAGAGATAAAGTCTGAATTCTGAGAAAGATCAGAGTACCGTAATTCAAAATAAACTATCCACAAAAAAGGGCTGAAAGTCTTCACATCTTCTAAAAGATGGAAATGGGACCAGAAAGACAGGGAGATCTGTCTGAAATTAAAGTGACTGTTGTAATCAGAGAACCATTGGTCATCACAATCACAGTGATTCTTGAGAGTCTACCAGTATCAATTACCTTAACTACAACATAATAGATTTACTTTATTATTACATGGTATTACATGCTGCTTCAGACTCCTGACTCTAAATTGCTCACAAGAACCCAACAAAGAAATTAAATTTGAAACATAATCCAATTTAAAACAATGTTTGATGGTGAAATCATGGTATCAGGGTTTCATAGGGATGGGTTGACCAGTGCATGACAGCTAAAGGTCTCTCACAATCTGCAGAAATCTCAGATTTTTGGAAATTGCAGAAGTAATGGTAAAAACTAAAGAATGTGAGCACGTATATGTATGTATGTATATCTGTGTGCATGTATCACAGAACGCAAGTGCAAGCTAATCCAGCACAAATCATGCTGCACTCAAAATATAACAATGTCTTGAAAAATACCAGGTCACGATTGCCAGAATTATCGACATAGAGATGCATATCATGCTGATTTCCTTCTTACTTCCACTTCCCGTTCACTCTACGATTAAAGAATATTTATAGCTGAGTGTTGAAATGAGGGATCCTTGGGTTTGGTTGTTTTCTTGTAGACATTGTCAAGACTGAAAGCTCATTCACCTATTTGGCTCTTTGCATTAAAGCTCGCCTATGAAGGGAGGGGGTTGGGCTGTTGCTAATTCTGGGTGGGAAAGTGAAACAGATGATTTATGCCTATGTACGCACTCCATGAGACATTGCCGTGTCCCCAAGGACATTCTATGCAGGTGCTGAACGAAGGCGTATAGTTCTCAAAACAAACTGTGTCCCTTATCTGATCATGAGATGTCTTTCTTCAATTATGCTGTAGTGTGTGTGCAAAATCAGATTCATTCTTGCTTCATCCGTGCATTGCAACATATCCAATAAAAACTTAGACTTTGGGAAGAAACCTGCTTCAATAGTTTTTTGTTTTTGGAATGCTCAGTGGGACATTTGACAGACGTTTCATTACCCAAACTAAATAATATCATCAGTGCTCACAACAGCATCAACGTTGATAGTGTTACCTAGTTTGGGTAATGAAATATCTTCAACCAAGCTCAGAGACCACTAAGGACCCGTCTAGTTTTACTGCCTAGAGCCCTAGAACTATACAGTTTTCATGATCTTCTTTTGCAGAATGCATGCACAAAGCTCTTCTAAAAGAGCATCTAGATAAGTCCTTGAAGAGGAAGAAGGAAGAGCACTGCCTGTAAGCTGAACTCCAAACACTCCAAGGAAAATGGAGTTCCATTTTTTTCTGCACAAACAAAGCAGATAACCAATAGACTACACTGGTTGCTTCAGAGAGTTAAAGTTTGAGGTGGGTCAAACCATCTTCATGCCACTTAAGTTTTAAATATAACTTTGTTAATTTATTTGAATTTTCCTGTAAATTGCTTGTGTACCACTTTATGGAAGAGTAGGAATTAAATTAAATAGAGAGCAACATAAATGGATTGGATTTGGATGCTGCCGAAGCTGAGTTGCAAGCTTATATAAGAAAGGGAAATGAATCTAAATTTCCTCTGCAAACCCTAGAAAAAATAAACAAAAGCATCCTAATCCTGCTTACTTAGCATCCATGGCCTTTTTTCTATCAAATATTGTTGGTAGAAAGTGAAAGATTGTCCATTGCTCATTTTAGACAGTTCAGTCCTACCTGCATTATATCCTTAGATTCTTCCCACTTACAGAATACTTGGAACTGAAGGTCATTTTAAAACATTGCTGTATCCCCTACCACATCACATCTGTTTTGGCCTAAGTTAAATTATGTGTACTTAAATTCAAATGGAATGATCTTCCCGCTAGATGTGGTTCTTGGAATTCTTTCATTATAGGATCCTTCTGATCTTCTTGTTGGCTCTTCTAATCTTAGCCTACACAGAAAATAGTTTTTGCTTTTCAAGATAACCCCCATAACCATGGTTACAACTGTAAACCAAAGCATAGCTAAGTAGGGTTTCATTTCATTTAAATCCATATGGAATAGGAGAGCCAATAGTTTTGACCACATTGCGAAACAATGGTGAAATGTGGTTTACTTATCAAACTGGCCTGTCACTGCTGAGAAGAGTAAAGCACAGTTTCCGATGTGTCCTTTGTTCTAATGCCAGAGGTTTTAACATTCCTATTCAATGAACAGCAAGCCTCTGAGCACCTAAGGATCAACCCCTTTGAGTTTTATGTAGTTGTTTTAAATGTTCCTACTTGGATTCATATCCAGCAGATTATCAAGTTTCATGTGGAAATTATTAAGATGAAGATGACATCTTCAGTCTTTGTGGTGCAATAACTACAGTTTCAAAGTAGGGTTTGAGAATTGGCTGTATTTTAACACAAAATTTAGGTTGTCTTGGTAATTTCTGGGTTGAGTTTGTAGCTTAAAGGCTATATTATTAGATGGTAATTCAGTACTTGTCTGTCAAGCCCAAAGAAATTTCATCCTCGATTCTTGAAATTTCACCTCAGTTCTGCTACAAGCTCTTAGATGCACAGCAACACTAGATATGAATCATTACTGGATACTAGATTGAAGCCTTTTTATTTATTTATAACATTTTTCTATACCACTCAATTCTCATGACTCCAAGCAGTATTTAGTAGTGAGGACTAAAAATATAGTTCAACCACTGCACAGCTAAAAGCTAGTAAATCATGATAAACCCAATCAAAACTCCACTGGTCACATCAAACACATTAAAAGCATATAAAGCAGTAGCTGAGCTCTGTTAAGAGTGCAAATCTCCTCTCATATCCATGGCAATTCAAACTGATTGCTGCTTCAATGGACTCTGCTATCTCCTTCACCAAAGCGCTGGTGCAAAATGGTTAATATTTCTATAACTTGTCACTCTGTCCTAGAATCATAGCTTGTTGGTTTGACTCCAACATTAGGGTTCAGTCCCAATTAATATCTGTCATGCCTCAGCCTCCATCCCAGCCTTCTTGGCTGGATGAGGACTCCGGAGATGAGGGCCCTTCCGGTCTGGCTGGCTTACCCTTGCCTTGTCCACCTTTCCCCGCAACCTCTGTGCCAGAAACAACAGGGGAGAAAATGAAACAGGGGACAGAGGCAGAATCAATTCAGCTGGATAAGCAACAGCTGACAAATGCCAAGCCAGAGATGACCACAGCTGAAAGTGATCTCTTGGATGCAAGAACAAGGTGCAGGCTCTGCAGGGATGAGTTGAGATCGCAGAATAATCAAGTGATTGGCCATCATCGGGGGCGTGGCAGGCGGCCCCCACCCTCCGAAGAGACTTGAAAGGAGCCAGAATTCAGAGCCTATCAGTTCTAGCAACTGATCATTAACCACTCCTGCTTCGGATTTCTGGCTCATGATTCAGCTTTCCTGGAATTTGACTCTGTGATTCGTGATCTCATAGCTTAGATTTTTGGACTCCTGTTTAGACTCTGTTTGGACTCTGTTTTCCTGTGACTGTATCTTGACTCTGCTCTCTTGGTTGACTTGTTTGGACTGCTTGCTCTGCTGACTCTCGACCTCGGACTGAACTGCGGACACTGCTTAGAGGCCAGATAAGGGAAGTAATTTAACCCTTTCCTGACACATTGTTCCATATGGCCTCTCTGCCCAGAACAATGTCCCCCTTGACACAACTTTTCTCCACTCATTTAGCACAGATTGTCCTCTTAAATTCTCAATGATAGGATATTTGTTTTCAATTATAACAACTCAATTTGTTCTCAATTATATTTATGTAGGGAAGAATAAAAACAAAACCTCAAGAAAATAAATAAATGAAATGGCAGTCTCTTGTGGTTGCTTTGAACGGAAAAAATATGAATAACATTTTTGCAACTAACATTATAGGCAGTTTGACTCACAGAATGAGCTGGAATAATGTATTGACAGTAATTATGCCATTAATGGTATTTTCTAAAAATAAAAAATCAGAGCCAGTAGAATGAAGTGAACAAAATAAAAGAACTGGCACACAGAAGGCCCAAACTCAGTACCATTATCAAGGAACATGATATTTAATTTAATTTAATTTAATTTAATAGTTCGATTTATATCCCACCCTTTTCTGTGCAACGGACTCAGGGCGGTTTACAGCCAGCAATAAAATACATATATATATCTATACATACATTAAAAACAGCATTAAAAATGAATATTGGTGGGCTGACAATTTAAAATAGTGAATTCTTAAAACCAATTTAAAATCTAATTCATTAAAATCGGGAATGGTGGAGGGGGGCAGGGCTAGGCCAAACCTGCCTGAACAAACAGATGTGTTTTGAGAGCACGTCGGAAAGCACGGAGGTCAATGATCGTTCGAATCTCTATGGGGAGATCATTCCAGAGGGTGGGAGCTGCCACACAAAAGGCCCTCCTCCTGGGAGAGAGCATTGCAGTAGTCCAGACATGAGATGACCAAGGCTTGAGTGACTATCCCGATCTAGAAAGGACCACAGCTAGCGGATCAGGCAAACCTGATAAAAACTCCCCCTGGCGATGTTTGCCATATCATCTTCTAAGGACAGCTGTACATCCAGGAGGATGCCAAGATTGCGGGCCCCTTCTGTGGGGGCCAATATTTCGCCGCCAATAGCCAACGATGGAGTCAGCTGGCTCTATCGAGGCACCGGCAGCCACAGCCACTCAGTTTGACGATTGGAGTCATAATTTAGAGACTGCTTTATTTTTCTTAGCAAAGTGGTTGTGCATGCACATCTGAGCTAAAGGGAAACATATTTTATCAATTTTAACATAAGGGGGAAAAACTCTAAGATACCTTATGAATAAATAGTACTGTCACATCTGCAGTCTGTGGATAGAATTCCTAGATTTAATTGAAGGGGTAGGAAATCCTTACCTCCTTTATTATTTCTTCATCTACTGCAAATCCAAAAGCAGAACATGGATAGAATTTGGTATAGACTCAAAGGCTCCATGAATCTGAAGTACAAATTGGAGGGGGCAGGAAAGTTAGTTGGATAGAAATCTACAAAATATTAATATTAAATATAATTTAATGATCTATAAACTTTATATTCATCTGTTTTGATCTGAAAGTAGTTTCTACAAAGTGCATCATTGCTGTTAATGTACTAACTTCTGATTAATTATACACCCACTGTGAGAAGACTACAAGGCTCTAATATATCAAAATAATATATAACATTCATAATAGTATTATTGCTCTACATGCAGTATAATTTGTTCTTTTCCTGGAAAGATTGTCCAATGGAATTGGTTTAAGACAGGAGGACTGATCTTTTTTGCGTGTGTTCCTCATTGCAAGCTAGAGTTTGTGCTTCATAGAGAGAACAACAACAACAAAACATTTTGGAGAATCAAAATCTTTTTTTAAATAATTCATTTTGTAACACTTGGTTGGGTTTGGGAGTTCTGTTCCTGCAAATCACTTCCAAACTGATTTGATTTGAACAGATCTGCATTTTTAAAACATTAAAATGATAGACAGATTTCATACTGAGCAATGCCAGATAAGGTAGCTGTGTGAAATGAAACTTATTCCAAACATGTCTGATGTTGTGTGAGCTACAACTCTTCCACAAACTGTATTATTTTCTCTTCCATTGAACCTGATGGGGTAAACAGATTTGATGCTCATGACTAAAGCAGCTGGACTGATTTAACATAATCAGCTCTAAACCATCATAGCTCCTTTAGGCTTTCACGATTTCAAAAGTGTGCTCTGGAGAACATATAATTTTATAGTCCATATACATAACTGAATAGGAATTTGTTCAAATCTTTCAGAGAGTGGCACTGGTTAGACATACATATATACAATATATCATATATATTATGATGAACAAATTAATTTACCGTGAATTTTTTTTCTTTTTTCCTCTCTCCATTTAGAAATCCCCCCCCATCCACTTACCATTTCTCCTAAAATAGTGTTTTAAAATATCCCCTAATTTTTATTCTGTTGGAAATTGAAATCTGATAGTTGCTCTTCGGTAGTTATCTTCTGCATTCAGGCTTGTGTTCTCATTATCTCTTTCACTTTTTATATGAATATTGATTGCAGAATAAAAATAAATGCATTGTGCAATGTGTAGCAGATAAAGATAATTTAAAAGCTGTCAGGTGAATGCAAGGTGTGAATATGAAAGACACTATAAGTATTAACATTTAGACTCAACAGTCCTTTACCAATTAAGGACTATAAATTGTGCTATCTACTTCTGCTTCTAACATACTTGTTACCTAATCATTGTGCTTTTGATTGAGAAAAATCCTCAAAAATTGCTATAAAAGCAAGTTTAATTGGAGTAATTCTAAAAACTGTTCTGCTTGTCAGTGGGTTATATCCAATTCATAATCTTTAACAAAGGCCCTTCACTAAAGCAATAGAAAGAGAAATCATCAATGGACTTAGTATCAAAATGCAGGATAGAGATGAATTTCCTTAAGGATCTTGCTTCAACATAATAAAAAAGCAAAAGCAATAGCACTTAAACTTATATACAGCTTCATAGTGCTTTACAACACTCTCTGAGCAGTTTACAGAGTCAGTATATTGTCCCCAACAATTTGGGTCCTCATTTTACCAATCTTGGAAGGACAGAAGGTTGAGGCAACCTTGAGCTGGTCAGGATCAAACTCTTGGAAGTGGGCAGAATTAGCCTGCAATACAGCATTCTAATGATGCACCACCACAGTTCTTACAATGTATTCAAGTGGTGACATTCACCTATAGCCTAGGTTTATCAGTATCTGCTGTAGGGTGTGTTTAGTTTTGAATACTGCATATAATAGTCTACTTGATTAGGGTTTTTTTTTTTGCTGAAATGAAGCCAAACCATCTACATCTAAACTCATCATGAGTACAACAGAACCTAACCAGTTCCTGGGAGAGCAGAAGACATTATATTCACCAGCTAGTAGAAGAGTGAACTTCTTACTACACAAAAATAAGATACCAATTATCGTGCTACTGTGGTACTTTATCTCTGTGGCCTATATGGAATATCAAGGCCTCTGTTTCTTTCCAAGACAGAGACCCAATTTGCTCCTAGCAAAGTAGAACTTCCATTGTATATATTATATATCCTCTGACAAGTTCTGGTAAGGATGTCTACGCTGTCCCACTTATGATAATGCTGTAACTTAGGCAACTCCTGCATTTCAAATGTTGTTGAATTGCAACTCGCAGCTTTCTCATCATACCAGTGATTTTCCAGGCGACTGTCAACCATAGATCAGTCGCAATTTGAATATCACAGGCTGTTTATTTCTCAGGTTGAAAACCAAACAGATCATGACTTTGATTGTGTGAATGTAATTAATCTTCATGGCCTTTTTTATTGTTACATAAACAATTCTAGAGTCACAATGTAGTCTGGCTTTTCTGTTTGCTGAACATAGATAAATAAAATTACACTATTATGAGTAGTCCTCAACTTTCGATCACAATTGAGAGCCAAATTTCTGTTCCTAAGTGAGACAGTTGTTAAGTAAGTTTTGCCCTATTTTAGAGCATTCTTGCCACAGCAGTTAAGTGAATCACTGCACTTGTTAAGTTAGTAACATGGTTGTTAAGTGAATCTGTCTTCCCCAATGAATTTCCACATTGAAGGTTGTAAAAGGGATCCCTGGGACACTGCAACCATCCTAAATATGAGTCAGTTGCAAAGCATCTGAATTTAGATCCTGTGACCTTTGGAAATGCTACAAAAGCCGTAAATGTGAAAAACAGGCGTAAGTCACTTTTTTCAGTGCTGTTGTTACTTCTAACTTCAAAAATCACAAGCAAACTGTCCTACGTTGAGGACTACCTGTACTGTACTGTTGTGCCAATGTTGATCCTGAAAGTGGCAATCCATTATTCTCTGATAAATCTCTCAGGCATGAAACTCCAATTCCATATTGGCAAAATGTAAAGTTTACTACCCTTGATGTGAGTAGCCGAATATGTAATTACCATAAAAACCATCTCACTTCATTCCACCCTCTGCATCAAAGGATGAGAGCATAGAAATCAATTATTACAAGTTCAGGGATTTTTTCCATCCAGCAAAGAAAATCCTGCTTCAATTGATTCATTGCTTAACGTACCAATAGAAACTGCACTGTGTACCCATTAAGTGAGACAAGTTGGCTTGATGAAGAATGCCTTATGTTGGACGCATTTTTATGGGTTCCTATAAACAGGACAATTAAAGTGCAGGGTGATGAACTTGAAGCAAATGGAACTTCAGGTCTATTCCCTTGCAAAATGAATTTTGACAGGCTCAGAGAAGAAATGAAGAGTGGGGCAGGAGGGAGGGAAGTTGCATAGCTTTACAAAAGTTTGCGGCATTAATAATCTTTAACTAGATAGTGCATAAAGGATAAATTGTAAGTGGTTCCTGGATCTGTAAATCATTGCATTTGGCAGGATTCAACCAAGGAAGGAATGCATGAAGAGTATATTACTATGATGGTCCAACATCTTCTAAAGTTTCAATAAATGACCAGAATAAAACCAAGAGTTGACTGACATTTACTTAAATCTCCGATGGAGACAGAGGATATTTGCTTAACTTGAAGTCAAGAGAACTCCAAGTCAATAAAGAGAGTGGCTAAGGATCATGGCAGAGATTATACCAGTCTTACAACCAAAGGAATGTTTAATCGGGCACTACTCACACACTGCTCTGTTTATCTATGCTGTTACACAATTTTTAGGTCTCATTTTGCTCTGTAGCAACCAGCAGTCCTGCAACAATAATTGTGTACATGTGTATGTTTGTATATACAGTATTCTTATTCTTTAAATGAGAACCTTTTTTAAAAAAAGTTCATATGGGGTTTTTGCAAATTCATAAATCATAAGTTATAGAAGATCCTGGATGGCAGCAGAACAAAGTTACAATCTTTATAGGCGGCAGGCAAGAACCCAATGAAAGAAAGTAGCTAAGTAGCAAGGGAAGACATTAGTGGTTAAACATAAGGGGAAACATAAGCAAAAAATTATCAATTGGAAGGATATTAGAGATTATCTAGTACAAAATCCTGCTTTGTGTAGTACTCACTAGAGCAGAGGTTTTCAACCTCGCTGGCTGGCTGAGGAATTCTGGGAGTTGAAGTCCACAAGGCTTAAAGGGATCAAAGTTAGAGACTTCTGCACTTGAGCATCTCTGGACGGTCCAGCTAAGGACCTCTAGCTACAAAGAGCTCTTTACTTCATGTGGAAACTTGTTCTACTGGCTGGCAATTCATACAAGTCAAGAAATTCCTTTGGTGTATCATTATCACATTAATGCTAGTCCTGCCCTCTGGGACAACAGGAAAAAAGTCTACTTCTTCTATGAAGCAATCCTTCAGAGATTTGAAGAGTGCTATTGATATACCTGGCCCATGCTTAAATAGTAGGGCTGGTTAAGTAAGTTAAATTCCAGCAAGCAAACAGGCATGGGTGAACGAAGATGCCAGACAGTTCATTATCTAAGCAGTTTCTCATCTGGATGAGACTCCCAGTATCTGAAGGGTTAATGGATGGCCTAGCAATTTATTCCCAACCTTTGAAGATCAATAGGAATCAAATGTTCTTCTCCTCTGGAGGAAATAAAAATAAAAAGAATTTTAATAAGGTAGCTGTATAACCAGAGGATTTTGAAGGTCCACCTTTGTCATCTGAGATCTTCTCATCATTTTGCCTGGCCAGCTTAACAATAAAATTTTCTGAGTATGTGGCTGTCTATAAAAAATAAAATAAAATAAAATGAAATGAAATGTCTGAAGGTCTATAAAAGATGAAATAATTACATTTTTAATAAGAAAAAGTAATTTAAATTAATTCATACATGATATTTCTGATTGAAGTGAGTCATTTCAGCCTTGCTGGGCACTTAAAGTGCCTTAGGCACTTATATCATCCTTCATACATATTTGCTGTAGGTAAACAGTCAGATATTTTAATTAATTGTCATGAGGCTTGGTTTCCAGACCATTCACCATCTTAGGAGCCATTCTCTGAACCTCCTCCAATTTGTCACTATACTTCTTGAACTATTGCACCCAGAAGTAAACACAGTATTCCAAAGCTGAGATTCTGGACCATGTCCTAGCCATGAACCCAAACCAGCATTTCCCTCTTTTACAGCTTTACCACAGTGTTGGTTTATGATTACTTAGTGGTTGCCAAGATACCCTCATCCTTTTTATGTGTCCCACTGCTTAGCAGGTGTCTCTCATACAAGATTGTGGCTTTCGTTTTTTTACTCAGATGTAGAACTTTTCATTTATCTCTGTTAAATCTAATCCTATTTATTTCCACTCACTACTTATGTCTGTTTAGGTCTTTTTCAACATTCTCCTTTTTATCTAAAGGGTTAGCCGCCCCCCTCTACCTCTCAGTTTTGTGTCACTTGCAAATTTGATAAGTGTCCCCAAATCACTTTAATAAGTCAATGAAAATAAAGGATATGGAACTCAGGAAATGATGCTGTAATGCTTCCCTCCGGTCTGAAGTGGATTGATTAAATCACTTGTGAAACCATCTAATGGTAGTAGCATTCAGCCCATACTTTATCATTTAGTTAAGAAGAATGCCGTGATTCTTGCATCATTGATGATATATGATATATAATATGAAGTAAAATATCACTGTGGCAGTAAAATCTATAGAATTTTGCATTTTTTTAGAATAATTTAAAGTACATAGACCATTCTATGCAAATTATGATGGAATTTCAATCAATTTTACATTTTTTTTCACTAAGAGTGAAAGAGGATATTCTCACTAACTCAGGATGGGCTTCTTAACAAGCCTCGTGACAGAAGGGGCAGCTAAATCCTTTGTGATTTAGTGGCCAGGCCAGGCTTGCATAAAATGGCAACTTCATGCCATATTTGAGAATTTGACTATTGTACAAGTAAGATGTTGTATCAAGTAAGATGTTTTGTTTACTGTCTTAATTGTGTTAATTTTATATGGCTGTGCACCGCCCTGGGTCCCTTCAGGGAGAAGGGCGGTATACAAATATAAATATAAAATAAAATAAAAGAGAAAGTCAACCGTGAAATTTGCTGCCTCCCGAAATGTAAGTAGTCACAGTTATGAGTAATTTACACTGCTGTGAAAACTACTTGTCTCCCATGCTGCCCTTTTCTGTTTTTAAGACATTTTCAGACATCTCATTCCATACTGCAGTGGATTGGCAAGAGGACTGGGCTGGTGCTTCGTCTGTCTGGATGACAGGAACTGCAAGACCTCTTTAGATATTCTCCTATATTTTCCCCTTCCTATCTGTGCAGGGAAAGCAAGCCATCAGTGGGTGGCTCCCGTGGTGGACCTGCTTTTCCTTATAGGGATTGTTTATTCCTTGTGAATCTCCATGTCTTTCTTTCTGCAATTCATACTATCTCTGACCTTCCGACCTTCCGCCGTGCCCTGAAGACCCACTTATTCCATCTGGCAGGTCTGACCTCCTGTTTTTAATTTTGGGGTTTTTAAACATTTTTAGTAAATTTTACATCTGATGGAATTCCATCTTCTTAATTTTTGGCCTGATTTAATCCTTTTAAGTATTGTCTTGTATTATAAATGTGTTTTATTTGGCATGTTAGCTGCCATGAGTCCTTTGGGAGAAGGGCAGGGTATAAATAAAATTCAATTCAATTCAATTCAAATTCTTTTACTTGTCCAGATATTTGCATGTCTGTATGCTTTCACTTCTCCTTCGCACATTATTTCCTATGACACTAAATTATCGCATCACTGCTGTGATGCTGAAATACTCTAAACCACTCTGGGAACAGGTTCTCCATTGGTTCATACCGTCTCCTGTAGCTCCATGGAAAATGTGTAACAAGGAAGAAATGGTAGCATACTGTACATGGTTATAAATAAAATATCAAAAATCCCAGTCTGCAACCTAAAAATGTATATCATATATAAAGCAAGGAAATGAATACATAAATAAATAGGAGAAAGAAGTTTTGCAGTACTGTCAGCAGGGAAAGGAAAGCAAGAGGAGTCCCCAACTGAGGAAGAAACCAAATGGACTTTCATTGGAGATGATATACTAGAATGGAACGTGATATTCTGAAAGGAGAGGACAGTTCATTGATCTAAGAGGCTACCTTTGGATCAATTGGAAGATTATAAAATAATGCGGAGAACACCATAGTAGCACAAGACAAAATGACTGCACAGGCCATATGTTCAGCCATCGGCAGGGAGGGATTGTTCCAGGCACTGAAGCCAATTGCTAATGAGACTACTACTGGGACAGAATCAAGCTGTTAATGATCTGTTCTAAAAAGTTTAAGAAAGTGTCAGAAAGCAAACGTTTTTGAAACTAAGCTGGAAAACATAAGTGCAACATCCATTTGTAATGGGCTGGAAGCAAGAGGCTGGCAATGTCATCAATTCCTGCAGATGAGTGGCCTCTGCTGAAGATGAGTCAAAGAGAAAATATGGTTTTCTCAATCTCTACTGAAGTCACTGATCTACACTATAACTCTACTTGATGCCATAAAATGTATGTGGGTAGCCAAATAACAGGAAAGGGTGGGGTTCAATGAAAAGTAGCTAAAAGAAAGGAATACAGGGGTGGCCCTTGAGTTGGGACTGGAATTTCAGTTGGTAAGTCATTATTGTAATGTCACATGACTGCATTGTGGTCCATGCAGTCCCTATTGCCAACATTAACTGCAGATTGTATGAGTTGCAACTTCTTGTCAGGATCCCACAGCCAACTGGCAAGAAGTTAAAAGTCCCAGGCAACTCACAAGTAGGCCAGCAGGTAGGAAAGTAGTTCCTGCCTGGTGGGAGATGGTGTGTGAGGTTTGTGTGAGTAGTGAGGGTTGTGCTCCATGAGTGTGGCAGGGAGGGAGGATGTGGAGAGTGGGTGGAGAGCATGATGTGAGTGCCATGAGGCTCAGGAAGGGTGTGTCGGGAGGGGAGACTTAACTGAGCAACTTGCAACCTTCCCTGCCAGCTACCCACAAACAATGTCAACAGACTATTGACTTTGGTTGTGGGAAGCTGGCATGAAAGTAAACCATGTGACTGAGGGATACTTCAACTGTGATATCTATTAGCAGTTTGCCAACACCCAGATCACAATAGTGTGATCACAGGGGTTCTGGGACGACCGAAACTCCGAGGACCATTCAAAACCAGCACATATTGAGTGCTGTCATAATTTCAAACGGTCGTCGTGTAAGTGGCTATTGTATCCTGCATTCAAGAGTAGGAAAGGGTGAGAATTTATTTATACATT
Organism: Pareas carinatus; assembly: GCA_032468095.1. NCBI lineage: Eukaryota > Metazoa > Chordata > Lepidosauria > Squamata > Pareidae > Pareas > Pareas carinatus. The sequence goes on from JANHFO010003228.1 coordinate 121,966, forward strand.
TAGGGATTTTTGATACTTATGTACATCCATTTACACATGGCAGGATTTGTGTTATTTTGTTTCTAGTAAAACTAACTGTTGTTTAGAACAAAATAATACCAGGAGCTCAAATTGTCTCTCATTTTGACAGCTGCTGTTTTTTTGCATCATTCCACATGCCTGTTATTTTTACTTTTGTTCCGTTGACACAGTGGAGTGATTTGGAATGCTTTATACATATCTTTTTCTTCTTTCATCTCGTAAGTTGAAAATAATTTGATGGGACATTCCTTTTAGGCTCTCAAAGCTCTTCAAAATCAGGAGACGTTAAGCATATATTATATCCACACTTCCTGCATGGATACACACACATACAGCACTACATTGGGATGTATATATGTGTGTGTGTATGTGTATACATAAGTATATATGTATACAGGTAGTCCTCGACTTATGAATGCAGTTGACATTTCTGTTGCTAAGTGAAACATTTGCTAAGTGAATTTTGCCCCATTTTATGACCTTTCATGCCACAGTTGTTAAGTGAATCACTGCAGTTGTTAAGAGTAACATAGATTTTAAGTGAATTTGGTTTCCCCCTTGACTTTGCTTGTCAGAAGATCGCAAAAGGGAATTGCATGATCCCGGGACACAGCAAAGATCACAAAAATGAGTCAGTTGCCAAGATTCTGAATTTTGATCACATGACCATGGGATGCTGCAATAGTCATAAGTGTGAAAATGGTCATAAGTTACCTTTTTCAGTGCTGTTGCAACTTCAAACGGTCACTAAATGAACTGTTGAGGACTACCTGTATATACACACATACATACACATTCCTTATGAAGTATTATTAAAACACTAGTTTAAAAATGTTTGTGTGCTTTGGAGAGTTTCTGAGTATGTG
>JANHFO010003229.1:0-12149 GCA_032468095.1 Pareas carinatus
TACTTTCTGTTGCTGTCTTTTCGACTTTGGCTTTGTATGCATTTGTTCTTAAGGCTTGGTATTGTGCCCTAGTCGCAGAGCTATTCTGCTGGGAGCTATAAGCGGCATTTTAACTTCCATGCATGAAAGGAAAGCCAAACCTCCAGAACTCAAGATCAGAGAAATCTGAACTTGCAAAAACCGGAGACCTTGAGGGAAGGAAGAAGGAGGAAAATGAGCCTTCTGTCCTGGATGAGTTCAATTTCCCTTTGAGACTTCACTGAGCTGGCTGCCTCCCGGGTTCAGGCAACTGAAATGGCAGGAAAGCGTTCGCAATGTACCAAATATATAAATCAGTTTGCTGGTTTCCATAAGAATTGGGAAATGCTTTCCCAGGTGCAAAAACTAACAATCTTCACGGCCCTTTAAATTACCATTGTTTTTAGAGGCACGGTGACTCGGTGGCTTAATGGCTCTGGAGATGGTCTCAGCTCTGGCAGTTTGAGCCCAGGGACTGCATGGCAGGGTTAGCGCCTGTCAATTGCCTCGACCTCTGTCCACCTAACAGTTCAAAAGCATATTCTATGCGAGGAGATAGAAACGTGCCACTTCAGTGGGGAGAGGAGCTGTGCTCTGTGCAGGTAGTCGGATTCCTAATGGCCCTGAAGCTCCCCTGTTGCAGCACCCACTTGCAAGGCAGCTCTGGGAAGGGGAGGGGAGGGGGGCGTGGGTGATGCTGCAGGAAGAGCCATTCATCTTTCTCTTTGATGAATGGTGAACCTGCTCGCCCTCCTGTGGTGCACCTTGGGCACCATGCAAGCCTGTCCCATAACAGGGCTGGTACCTTGGTAAGCTGAACTATACTCTGCACTAGCATTGTGGTCTCCTGGCTGCTGTAACAATGCCATAAACTAATAAACTAATTGCTTTTGAGACTGACACCAGCAGTCATGTCAATATCTACTATATGCTCGTTGAATTTCCAATGGTCTCAGCTTTTCCAACTAAATGAATCTGGCGGGCAATAATTCTTTGGATCGGGTTTGGAAAGAGGAAAAACAGCAGTTGGAATGGGAAGAGCTCCTGTTGCTTGCTTGCTTGCTTGCTTGATTACAGCATGCCAGGATTGTATGAAATAGTTCACCAAAGCAACCTTTTAGCCAAAAGTGTTATGTGAAATCAGCCTATGTAGTCAATTGTGTTTGGTTGAACCCCAGGTAAGAACTCAAAAAAGTAAGTTAATTGTGTAAAGTGTGGTTCATTTAGAAGCATGTTGTATGACCCTTTCTCTCAATGAATCCGGGCAGCTTTTAACAATCAAATAAAACTAAAATAAAATCAGTAAAATCTAAAAGTAAAAAGTGGCAAGTAAATGAATGAAGGGAGGGTTCTCACTTTCCTCTCCAGGGGTCTGAGTGAAGATTGAGCTCTTGTAAATAGCAGCAGCATAGGGAACATCTGGATCACAGGGAGAATCTTGTTCCAGAAGGCAAGTAATGGGCACGCTCCCACTGGGGCCAGCCCTGTCATCCGCCAACCTAAGTAAATGCTTTAGTCATTGTACATTGTACATCTTAACCAACCTTCTTAGAATTCTCTTCCTTCAAAAACTCCTATTTTCTTAAGAAAAAAGGCTCAAATGTGCCCCTGATTTGGGAAACAATTCTAAATAGAGGTGTTTCCTAAGAGAAAGCAGAATGTGTGACTCCTTCTTTGGTCCGTCTGAACAACAGAATTGGAATTGGAATTGGAATTAATTGGCCAAGTGTGCCTGGACAGACAAGGAATTTGTTTCCTGTGTACATGCTCTCAATGTACATACAAGCTAGAATTGAGAAATTGTGATTATAATTGTAAAATACATTCACAATCATAAAGTACATTCATTATGTCAGGTACATATAAGCTACAATCGACAATCCATGATCATAATCATAAAACACTTTCATAATCATAAAGTACATTCATCGTGTCACAAAACACATTCATCATGCCATGTGATACATTTCCTGTGATATACTTTGAACAGTCATAGGAATATTAATAAGCAATCTACAAGTCAAACTAGGATACTTAATAAAACAACTATTATATGTTGTAAGATGTAAGCAACAAATTAATTGTCATACAAATAAGAGAATAGGTAATAGGCAATAGGAAAGATGAGAAGGATAATAGTGATACATTCCTACTAGATTATTTAACAGTGTTGTGGAAGTTAGTTGTTTAACAGATTGATGGCATGGGGGAAGAAACTGTCTTTGTGTCTGGTTGTTTTGGTTTGCAATGCCCTATAGTGGCATTGGAGGGAAAAAGTTGAAACAGATTGTGTCCAGAGTATAAGGGAGTCTGTAATTATTTTCTCAGCCCTCTTTCTGACTTGTGCAGTGTACAGTTCTTCAATGAAGGGGAGGTTTGTAGCAATTATTTTTCCTGTAGTTCTAATTATCCTTTGAAGTCTCTGTTTACCTTGTTTGGAGGCATAGGAGGCCCAGACAAAATATTCAGCCTGGTTTTGAAAGGAAGTATGATTTTTAAGGGAGCATTTCTCAACCTTAACAACTTGAAGAATCAATTCTCAGCCCCCCCCCCAGCCAGCAAATCAAAAGGGGCCTGTCTGAGAGCTGTAAAATGGATGTAGGGACCTACAGAATTCAATTTGGATACTTTTGCATTAATTAAAGTATATTGAACAAATACCTGTAAATCAAAAGCCAGATTATTCTAAATCAGTGCTTCTCCAAACTGGGTGAATGTGGTTAAAGTGTTCTTTTTTGAGGGAAGAGGGGGATAATGACATATGAACCCATTACCCATCACAACAGGGACATTTAAATTGATTTGAAGATTGTAAAATATATATGAAAATTCCCCTATTCCTTCCTATTATGATAAAAATCAATGACATTGCCAATGGTAATTTGTCAAAATGACAAAGCTCATTCATTGATATTTTTATAATACAGATAATTCTTGAATTATGATAATTTGTTCAGTGACTGTTTGAAGTTATGATGGTGGTGAACGAAAGGACAGGTCCTTGAGGTTTGATAAGAGTTTCTGATAAATTTTGGATAATGAAGTTTGGGAAGCATGACTAAGATGCAGTGGGGATTATGATTTATGAGTTATGTGATTGTGGGTAGCAAAACAATGGATCAGGAATTTCAGAAGGAGAAAGTCCTACTTGGATGGAGGGATCTAAGGCTACTGGAGTGGATGACTAGGACTTCCAGAATCATTTAAAGATGATTGCAGGAAGAAAGGAAGTACGATGGGAAAAAACCCTCAAGAAAACACCAAAGTCAGTAGAGTTTGTGAGCCTTTCCTCTTTTTCTGACAGCACTTTGTTGTGCAATGTGAGGTGTTATTTTATTCGTCTCCAAGCAAGCTTCAAGACAGAGTTCAAGTGTGTAGCTGAGATGCCTGACAGGGGGTGGGAGGCATCATCTCAAGCCAAACATGTAGCTGCTACTTAGATAAAAGACAACTTGGCTCTTCAAAATAACAAGAATAAGTGTAGAGTGATCACAGGAATATAGTAGGGCAGAGACTCTTGTTCTTTTAGCAAAAACAGTCTTTAGAAATCAACACTGTAGACAGAAGAAAAAAATCTTTTCCTGGTTCTTTGGCTTATAAGTGGATTGTTGGTGTTGATCTATAAAGAGTGGCTTTTATGACTTAGCATCATCCAGACAATCACTCTGGGTGACAGCTGGGGATTTAGATTATTTTGTAGATGATTAGCACACAGACCAACTAAAGCTGTTCTGAAACATCTTAAGTAAACCAAAAGACCCATAAGAAAAAACCCATCTACAAAATACAATGTAAGGACTGTAACATCCACTGTGTAGGACATACAGGCAGAAGACTAGCAGGGTACCTATCCATGAACACCAGCAAGCATGAGGAAAACTCCTTAAATGAGCAACACCCTGACAGACTTCAACATAGTTTCAACTGAGAAACTGAGCATCCTAAATCATCTAAGTCCAAAAACACTAGGGAATTCCTGGAAGCCTGGCACTAAGACAAATTATTCATCAATAGGCACCTAGAGATAAACCTACATACTATTGAAAAGAGACAGTCAAAAAACTACCTCACCAGCAATCGAAATCCAGATAAGCAGCATTTAACACCAAGATTAATACTAGACCAACAAACAAGCAGTAAACAATACCCCAATCAAGGGACTACTAACTGAGACAAACAATCAAACAGTAAATAATAGCCTAATCAAGGAAGTGCCAAGAACATCCCCACCAACACTGGCAGGACAAACCAGTTGTATATAAAAAGAGAGCAGACCCCACTCCCTTCTGGCATTGATGATGTTACCTAATGAAACATCGAACGCAGAGAGCACCAGCACCAGCACCACATGACCACAGTTCGACTATTGCCTGCAAACTGTATCTTCATCTGTTGCTGAATTCTTTCTGGGAAAATTAGAACTTTGGGAAACAGGTTTTTAAACAATTTGTCAGGCTGGCCCCAGGGAGCCCCTAGGAAAGGATGGCCCTTTGACTCCATAGACCTGAGAGAAAAGGTACTTTTACTAAGGATGCCGAGTGCAGCGCTAGTGAGGCAAGGGCTGAAGAAAATCCGTGCGAAGACACATAATGAAAGCAATCCCCAAACCCCAATTCCCTCCCTCCAGCCAATCTCTTCAGCCAATCTGAGCTGCTGCTGTTTTGGGTACTGATGGTGCCATTGTAAATTCTTTCCCACGGCCTATGTCCTTGGCGAGAAAGAAGATGGCTCAGATTGGCACCTCTTGATTCCTGTCAGTGTCCATACTCCCCTCATTTGCCACATTCATTCACACCTGCACTCTTCCCCACACAAATTCTGCCACCTCAAACTATGACAGTTGCTAGTGAGCTTCTAAGAAAGTGAAGGTTGGCAGCTGACACAATCTGTGGAACAGCCAGAGAACCGACAGGGGCCTTTTACAGATAGGGAGAAGGCTATGAATGACCGAAAAAACAGACTGTGATTATCACCTCCAATGTGAAAACAATACCCCTTTACAGTTCTGAAGGGAGGATGTGTATTTTTGGAAGACTCAATCCAGAAATACTTCAGACTCATTTCCCACATGTCTATCCATCACCTAGAAAGCAGAGTTTTGCTAATGGTAGGGAAGCAATTTGCAAAGAAATCAGGACTGATGACCTACTTAATGAGGAAGTGCTAACAGGACAAGTTTGAACCATTGGAGGAAGGGAGAAAAACGTTCCCCTCATCATCATCATGACAATCTAATCCCCAAATATACTTTCAGATTGTGCCAGGGCCATGCTGTTCACAATTAAAATAAAATATAATAAAAAGTTCTGGTCTTTTAATGAGCAATTTTCAAATGACAAAACCTCTGGATTAATCAAAGCCTCTAATTATATTTTATGCATGAAGAAAGGGGGGAAAAGATTACACACTAGGGAAACCAAGGGAAAAAAACATTTGGCTAATTTCTTTGTTTCAAGCCTGGACTGATTTTTAATATCTCCCTATCTTCTTGTCAGTCTGTTAACCACTAGGCTCATCTTCTAGGAAGTAAATCTCATTGAGTTAAAAGGAGTGACAGAACTGTCTGTAATCTTTCAATTATCTTGGCTGTGATGCTCATCAAGTTAAGAGACTCACTCTGGAAAGGGACCTTTGCTCAGTCGGAGAGATGCTTGAGGATGCTTTAATTTTTTTATAAATTCTAATACAATCAGCATCTTCTCTATTAATGTGGGACAGAAATTTAGCTCTCCATCAGCTTTTGCAATTCCTGCATTTTTCAAGGTAACTTTCTTAAGGCTGCAGTGTATCAGTCCTTCTCAGATCTGCTCTATGCAGCCAGAACTTCAGAACCCACCATTGACACTGGAATTGAAAGTTGTTGGGGTTTTTTCTGCACTGTAATACATAATTTGTTGTCTGTATCCATAAATAGCTCTTGAAGGAAAAATGCTTTCTGCTTCTTCCACACCTACCTGGACACCTGTAGATGTTCTTTCTCCTCAAAGCTGTAATGAAGGATGAGCCCAAACTGATACCGTTTGCTTCTTGATTTCTGTTTGTCAAACTACTCTTTCTTTTCCAACTGTTAGTGATGTTTCTGTTGTTGTTTTTATTCATCTCCATTCTGAATATAATTATACATTGTCTCGGCCTGATTATAATTAAAGTCAGTGCAGATAGTAATTGGCCTATTCAGAAAAGCAAATTGTTTCCTTGCTGTTTTTTATAAGCAGGAATCCTTAGCAAAAGTTACAATTGTAGTTTGAGTTGTCATCTTCTCTTTAAATAATGGATCACTTTTCATCATATGACATTCCCCAATATTTCTTGGACTTAAATTCAGAGGTGTGTGGAAGAGGAAAGGAAAAGCAGTCAAGATGGCTGCTGCAAGTCATGTGATTGATGTCCCATCCCTTTTCCCCCCCACAAACTTTGCAAAAATTGCAAAAGCGTGGCTGGTATGACTTTAATTACACCATGTTTTTTAATATAAATAATTAATAAATTATTAAAGTAATTATTTTAATTAATTCTTAAAATTATTAAAATTAATAATGGAATTTAAAAATGTATATTGTGATGCCCATTAAAAAAGGATGAAGCATCAATCACATAATTAGCTTGCCCTTTTTGACACATGCACACACTGCAAGTATAGCCCATGATCTGGGGCTGAGTTTTTTTCAGGCTTTCAGGCATGTTTTCCAGACTCAGACACAAGAAACAGAAACGTAGGATCCTGAATTTCAACAGGAAAATAATATGAAATTTCTTGATTGATAGACCCATGAGCTCTCTGTCTTGGCTAGACACGGCTTAAGACTAGAACCTCTGTTTTCCCCTGAGCTGAAACAAAGAGATTTGCAACATCCATTCTTGTGACAGGCAGACAGTAATTGGCCTCTGAGCAGGCCAAGTCTGGAATTAATAAGAAGATATTCCGCTAACCCTGAACTCAGCCATTCATTCTGACTGTTCCATCTCAGGCTGCAGAGAGTGATCTCAAGGGCTGTAAATCTAACTTTACATGGATTTGAGTATTGGTAGTCAGGACATCTGTGGCACTGGTGAATTTCACCCATTTGTTCCTGAATTAACAATCTAGACATGGTTGTTTGGGCACTGATGAAGAATTTTGTAGGTATCATGATTAACAAAAAAAATATTTTGAACTAGTACTTAGAACTGACAATGCAAACAGATTTTCTGTGCCCATTCTATAGCCAAAAGATTGATTTTGCATCAGTGGAACGATAAATGTATGGCCCATTTTACTCGATGGATTAATGACTTGATTGTGCTTGTCACCTATGAATAGACTGCCTATAGATGTAGATTTTGTACGGACAAATTAAGGAAATAGGGGCCTTGTTTATACAAGATAAAATAGGTTAAAATAATCATTATAAGAATGTATTAGATAATTATATGTACTTGAATAATAATTGCATTAAATAGCTCTCTGTTGAGATTTTCAATCATTCAGGTCATGGTTGTTCCAAAGGTGTTTTTCAAAAGGTTACTGGACTTCCTAAGACTATTAGCTTTTAAAGAACATCTTCAGAACTATCTGTAAAATTTTAACTCTTTTGCCAGACCAAAGAAGCAAGAATGACATGTGAAGTTACTTCAGAGTAGTTTCTTTTATTGTTCTTCATCTATAGACAAAATCAGGCTAAAGCAACTATAGATATAGTCTGTGAACAACTGTGAACTACTAGGGAGAGACCATCTTAACCGTTTTCCTGCTGATCAGACTTTCCAGGTTCTGCTGCCTCTTTGTCCTCTGTGAAGCAGCCCCTCCCTCCTTGGAATCCAGACTATATTCCACCACATCTTTATTGTTAAACAATATCTTTTTTCTTTGTTATATTTTATTTCATTTTTTTTCTTTGATAATGTATGTACTTTTATCTTTGCATGCTGTCCTAGTTTTGTTTCTTTTTTGTCACTATTTCAAAAACAGTAAAAGAATAAATATAGAATTTTGTAGCTGGCTTCTCCTTAACATATCTTTGACATTATTTGGCTTCCTGTACATAACCTATTGTAATCTAAAATGGTTGCATGTGGCTTTTCCAGATAGTGAAGCATTTCTTGCTCCACAAAATTCTAATGGAATTGGGTGCTTAGCCTAAGAAAACAAGGCTGGAATTATCAGGAAATACTTGATGTTCAGATTGTGTTTTTTTCCAGAATACCCCAGAGAATCCTGCTTTGACCCAGGCCTGATTAAAAATGGAACTCGAGCTGGAAGTGAGCTGAAACTTGGCTCCACAATCACATACTACTGTGACAGTGGTTATGTGATTGACGGGGTATCCACTGTGACATGCGTCATGGGAGGAGATGGAAAGCCTGTGTGGAACAAGCTGAGGCCCACGTGTACAGGTAAGTTAGAGGTCTTCTGAATTCAAGTTGAACATCACTCTTCTTCTGGTACAAATACTTACAACTGATAGAGGAGAACAAAATGAAACAGACTAGAACTTTATTCTCACTTTGAATGTACGCTAATCAGCATACATTAAAATGAAATGGCATTGCATTCAGCTCTCAAGAAGTAACCTTCAATATATTCTACCTAAAACATGATTAAAAAAATTATAAAGATATCCCCCCCACACACAAACAGATATGACACAAATAAACATCACAGTCTAGTTCTTACAAGTGAAAATGTAAGAATTGTAGAGTGGCTAAAACAACTTTTTTTTTAAAAAATATTTTTTTTCCATTTCAAAAGTTTTCCATATCGTGTCCCATAGGCCAACAGTCTCATTATCTAGGATGTTCCTTGAAATTCTCCACTGTTTGAAATCAAATTCCGTTGAACAATCATTCATTGGGTTTTTATTGCTCCCAGTATATAATGCAGCATAAATTATAAACAATTTATCAGGCACAGGTTCTGCTTAAGATGCATTCTGCAGCATGGCTGCTGCTTATTCCCCATTGAATTAATAGAGTATTCTGGGACAGCAATCTGGGGTAGAAAAAAGGAGGCAAACATTGGAAGTTAACCTCTTTTTTTTCCTTTCTCCATGTTTTAGCACCATGTGGAGGTCAGTACACCGGATCGGATGGTGTCGTCCTGTCCCCCAACTATCCTCAGAACTACACCAGTGGACAAGTGTGCCTGTATTTCATCATTGTGCCCAAAGATTATGGTATATCCCTATTGTTCATGCCTTCTCATCATTTTCTGGTTGTAATGTTGATACAAAGAGGTGAGCAGAGGTATCATGAGGCAGGAATTCCTAATGGCGCCCAGCAGGATGGTGGAAGTTGTAGCTGAATGTACAGGGCCTTTCAAGAATCTCCACCAAATTTGCCAGCCGAAAAATTATGCAGATGGCCTCTCTCAATTTATCCTGCAGAGAGGAAAACAACTTTTTCAAGGATAGGTTTTTTTTCCCCCAGAGCCAGTTTGAGGTAGTGGTTAAGGCACCAGGCTTGAAATGGGGAGATTTTGAGTTGTGGTCCTGCTTTAAACATGAAACCAGCTGTTGACCTTAGAACAATCTCATTCTCTCTCAGCCCTACGAAGGAAGCCATTATGAGTCTAAAATCATGGCTAGAAAGTGACAGACACATGTTCATATAATCAGCAGGAGTCAAGGTTGACATGAAGCAACAAGAGTCAGTTTGGTGTAGTAATGATGATGCTGGAGTAGAAGCCAGGAAATCATGGGGTCTAGAAACCAGCTTAGACACAAAGCCAGCTTGGAAAACCTGGGCTAGCCACTCTGACAAAATAGTTCTGGAAAACATCAGGAGTCAATACTGACTTCCATTCCATCTGTTAAGTGAATCATGCAGTCATTAAAGAAACCCAACTCCCCAAATTGACTTTGCTTATCAAAAACTGACTGAAGGTTACAAATGGCCACCCCATGGTCCCAGGACAATACAGTTTGAGCTGTACTTGAGCCAGGAGCTCAGATTTGGATCCCATTATCATGGGGACGCTGTGCTTATGGCTATAAGTCACTTTTTAATAAGTGTTGTTTTAACTTTGAATGGCCATTCAATGAATGGATATAAGTCGAGAACTATTTGCATTCCAGCATGGCAGCGGCTTGGCAAAGTTGCTGCCAACTGAAAAGACACCAAGGAACTTGTGACTCCTTAAATGGATATTTACAAGCTATAAGTCACAAAAGCCAGGTGAAAAAACAAGCAATGACAGCTATAAGAATCTCAACCTTGGGGTTTCAAGGAAGAAAGCAGCACTAGCTATATTTTGAAATACTCACACTGACATAATTCCAATGCTTTTGAAGGCAGCTCTTTTTTTAAAAAAAAATCATCTTTGTAGTATTTCATTTCTCTTTCATTTTTACAGGGAAAAATACCTCAAATGAATTTAAATTGGAAGTAATATTTTTTTGAGGTGGAAATGAATATAGTCTTTTTCTTCTAAGCACAGTCCAAACAATTGTTGTTTCTAGATAGTCTCCATTCTCTGTGGAACATATGATCTGAGATTTTGAAGATTTTTATCCTTGTATTTTTCAGCTATAGCCGGTGTCTCGATTCTTGACAGCGTTTTTGTTCTCCTCTCTGTAAAATCTCTGCCTTTTGTATCTTGCTAGGCTTTTAATAAGAGACGTGTCCAGCTTGGCCTCTGTGTCATGTGAAAGCCCACAGATTCCTCTGAGAAGGTCACAGTGGCCGGCAACCTAGCTGAGATCATCTCTCCTGAGTACCTAGCTTAATTTTTTGTGTTCGTTAATGCTAGCACATCACGTGGGTGCAGTTGCTACTTCTTTAGTTGGCCTGGTAAAACTAGTGTCATAAATTTAGAAAGATAAATTTCTTTCAGCTGCCGTTGTTTCCCAGTCCCTTGCATTTAGCATTAGGTTAATTCTGAACCAGGATCTGAAGTTCCAATGATGTTCACTGATATAAATGCATTTGTGCATGCATTTGCCCGAAGTCGTCTTGAACCTGCCTACTGTAGACTGGTGACCATTCCCATGTCTTGTGGGGGGCGGAATTCTTGGATCAGCGTTCCCCATCGCTGTGATCTCTAGATATGGGGAGGGAATTCTTGAGGTGTCTCAGCATACATCTAGAGCAGAGTTCCCAAACCTTTGAGCCGCTACCCACTACCAGGCTGTGGCCTAGCAGCAACCGAGCCACAAATGCCTTGGCCTGTCACGTGCACTTCTGCAAGCCCCACAGTGGCCCCACTCCCGCCAGCCCCACGGAGCACACCCGCTTCTTTCCCCCCTCCGCAGTGGACTGCCAACCCAAAAAGTTTGGGAACTCCTGATCTAGAGAATACCAGATTGTGAACTCTGTTCTAGATTACCAATTTGAAGTCCTTCTTTATAACTTTCTTGATTCCCCACCCCAAACATTTCTCTGAATGACCAATAGAGGGTTTTTGTTTTTTTAACAGACCGAATTATGTATATGCCGTTAAAGAATTTTACAGCTTCAAGGAGCTTTAGGGCTTTGGCATAAAACTGCATAGAAGTCAGTACCACAAATGTTTTTGATACATGGCTGTATGTCTCCTCTCCTATGCCCTGACGTTGTTTATGGCTGGTTCAATATGTTGCTAGCTTGACATCCATTACCTTCAGGAATGATGAAAAAAATAGAACCCTGGAGCTGGCAGAGGCCACTGAAATGTTCTGGTCAATCAAGAAATCCAAAGTAACCCCCCCCACCTCCCAGATGGAAGTCCAGGTGTGAACACACCTGAGTGAAGTGGAGCTCATCGCTCCCTTTTTCATTGCTTCCACTGGCAAATTTCTCTTACTGTTAAGAAGAATCTCCCCCGAATCATTCAGCAAGAATGATTCTAGATAGGATAAATTTGATATCTTTTTTATTAAAAAAAACTCTATTCGTATTTGAGTGTCCTTGAGTCTCTTTTGATAGTGCTAAAGTGAAATTTTGGTTTTAAAAATTAAGAGATGAAATATATTTTAAAAACCTGCAAAGGGTCATAGCCTCAATCTTTCACAGCTTGCAAATTTTCTCCTATTTCCAGGTATGAAATTTATTACAATGTCGCAATTAAAACCTGGCAGGGCTATCACAGAGAAGAAAAAAAAATCTGTCAATGCCAACCTTGGCTCAGTGATTGCCATTTGGCCATTCTCAGTAATGAGCAATCAGTGCGTCTTTTT
>JANHFO010003229.1:82468-93441 GCA_032468095.1 Pareas carinatus
TGTGGTGATCCAGGAATCCCTGCAGATGGGCGACGTGAAGATCGGGGTTTTACTTACCGCTCCTCTGTCTCCTATTCTTGCCTGCCCCCATTAGTGCTGGTGGGATCAGCTCGGAGGTTCTGCCAGGCGGATGGATCGTGGAGTGGGGCCCAGCCAAGTTGCATCGGTAACAGGAGGGCATTTTGTTGGGGAGCAAAACAGTGAAAATGTCTCTGGACCAAACTTGGCTTCTAATGGTTAAACAGGCGCCACCGAACAGTTTTCTTGGCAGGGTTAAGGAATTTATTTCTCATTGTTCTACTCCAGAAAGTTTTCCAGCTTTTACAGACTAATATTCCCTGGGAAATTCCCACCGCAAATACTAATCTGATCTCTTTTCACAACTCTCTAATCCCTTAATTGGAAAGAATCGGATCCAATCCTATTTAATTCCCAATCAAGGTGTTGTCGCCACCTGCTGACTATGGAATGCAGGCAGTCCTCAACTTACAACCACAATTGGAATCAGAATTTCTGTTGCCAAGCAAGGCGGTCATATTTTACTTTATTATATCTTTTGTTAATTATTTTTAGACCCCTTATAGATTTGATTGCTTTAAATGAGCCAATAGAGTATAAACGACCCCAAAGTCAAATCTCAGTTGTGCTCACAGATACCTGCAGCTCAGGATAAGCAGGAGGCCGGGAATCTTTCCTTCCGCCAAGGTTTGGGCGAATTCATTTCAAGGTTGTGTGCCAGGTCTCCCATCTTTGGCTTGGCCCCTTGCTGGCAATCCTGTCATCAAAGGCCCAGGGGAGGGGGAAGGACAAATGGACAATAAGTCTGCATGCATACATGATGGGAATTGGGGAGGGGGGGCTGACATCTTGACCGAGAGCAGAGAGCTAGGGGCCAGTTTGTGTCATCTCCCGAGGTCATATACACCCCCAGAAAGAGTGTAGATTAACCCAACCATCTCAGTGTTCTCAAAACACCTAGAGGCAAATATCTTTACTTTGGATAAATACCCCAGCATGTCCTTCATAAGGGGCAAAGGGTACATATCTTCTACCGATATGACGTTTAATTTTTTTATAATCAACATTGGCCTCACGCAGGGCTGATCGTGGGGGGGGGGAAGAGGGCTGGGATGAGGGGGAACCTCTTTGTATCTTTTGACCTTAGGAAATTTAGTTCAAGCCAGACTTTTACTGCAGGCAGCCTCTTTTAGGAAGAGAGCCCACCCCTTCAATCGAACGGAGTCGGGGGTCTGTCTTTCCTAAGGGGTCAGACCGGGGCAGGTCTGACACTGTATCTGCTCATCCAACCTCTTGCTCTGCTTCAGTAGCCTTCTGAAGTCCCACCCTACAATTCCTTGGGAAGATGTTGCATGCGGGGCTGGAGCCCAGATGAAGTAGCTTTGCCTTCATCACAGGAAGTGTCTCAGGCAGAGCAGTGCTCTCACAGGCACAAAATTAATTAAGTGCTTGCATTCGTTCTTCTCTTCAGACGCAAGTGTTACAACCTGCATGGATCCAGGGGTGCCCCTTTTTGGGATTCAAAACAATTCTCAAGGTTATCAGGTAATACACCATCATCTCCCTGCTCTCTCCTTTCTTTTCTTTTCTCCTTCACCCTCAACAATCGTCTTTATCTGTATAATAGAGCCGAAACTGCTAGTTTGCCATCCTTAATCCTGGGTCTGAATATATTCATTCCCTTTTTATGCAAAACACAGGCAGTGATGATCCCTCTTTGGAGAGTTGTTATCTCTTGATTAAGCTGCTTCCTGAGGGAGACAATAGGAGGATTTTGCCAGAGGGACCTTTGATTAGATTCAGAGGTGGTCCTTGATGATGTTTGTGCTTCTAATGGAAGACAGAATCAAAGAGACTTCCAGCCTGTATCCTGTTTCCCATAGGAAATAATCAAGGCATCTCAAGCTGGAGGGAATCTATGCAGGGAGTCCTTGATTTAAAACTCTGATTTAACCGACAAATTCAGTTGTAAATTGAGCTGACCATATGACCAAACCGATTATGTGACCTTTTTTGTGGTGGTCATTAAGTAGTTGCATAAAGTGAATGCTATGGTCATTAAATGAATACCACATTCATTAAATGAACCCATTCTTCTCTATAGGGCAGTTGTTGCCAGAAACCAGAAGCAAACAGCTTCATAGGACTGTGGGGTGCTGCAGAGGGCCATAAATTTGGGGCATTTGCTAAGCAACATGGGGTCATGTGATGATGGGTGATGGGCCCAGATATTGGAATTTTGAATCTGGATCATAAATAGGTTTTTTTGGGGGGGGGGTCGGTCATAATTTTGAATGGTTGCTAATCAACCAACTCATAAATCAAGGGCTCCCCGTATGGCCACTAAGAGCAGCCCATGACCAACTCAATCAAGTTGAATACAAATATAGGAAATTCTAAAAATTGAATTCCCCACCTGTGCATGAAAAGACAGCTGTCAGTAGCTTTATGAAAAATGATCAACAGTCTTTTCATGTTGTTGGCACCACTGCCCCAGTCTCACGTGATGGGGTTATCCCTCCCTTCCCCCTGCCCAATCAAAAATTAAAATGACCAAACATTAGTGAGTTTGTGAAACAAGTCTTCTCCTTGAGAGGGATCTGGAATTTCATGAGATTCGACCACCTCATGACAATGAACTTTTCAAAATAGAATGTTATATATGAGACATTCATAGTGTGACTAGAATCATGAGCCCAACACCCACACAACAACATTCTGTTACCTGTTCCACTAGTTTTGTTTTGTTTTTTGTCTGAATCACAAACTTATCTTTCAAGTCTGAGTCAATCAAGAACTGAAGGAGCTTCATCACACTTGCCGCTGTAAGCTAAATCAAGTTCATACCTGACTTAGTCACTTTTTCAAGGGCATGTTTGAAGGGTAACATGTTCTATGGGTTTCATTTATAACCAGATCATTTGCTTTAACTAGATCAGGGTTTCCCTGGCTGGGGAATTCTGGGAGTTGAAGTCCACCCGCCTTAAAGTTGTCAAGATTGGGAAACCCTGAACTAGAAGAATGGCTGTATTCACACAACATACTAAATTTCCATTGTTTCCCATTGCAATAGTTTGGAAGTGTCATCTTCTTCAAGTGTCATAAAGGATATCTGCTGCAAGGGTCTACCACCAGAACCTGCCTTCCAAATCTGACCTGGAGTGGACTTCAACCAAACTGCATCCGTAAGTCCTAACTTCCTTGGTGCCGGCAGAGCAGTCCATGCCACTGTATTTCACTTAACCTCGGCTGCTTGAAGATGTGTGGACTTCAACTCCTAGAATCCCCCAGCTGGTATGGCTGTGGTATTCTGGGAGTTCAGATGTCTGAGGTTGAGCTCTGCTCTATACTAAGCATCCAGGGTTTGCTGTATATACTCAGATGCCGGATCTTAAATTTTGCTGCCTGGATAGATAATGTAGAAATGTGAAAATGCAAACCAGCCTGCACCGACGGACCCCAGAAAGGAGCAAGGAGGAATGCCTGATGACTGTTTCAGAAGATGCCTCCTTCTGAGTCAGGCCAGCTCTTGGTTTTAGACAGGCTTTGGTCTTCACCCAACCAGCAGCCTGGTGCTCTTCAGGTTGACACTTCCAAATAACAACAGCAACCTGCTGGGAATTTGGAGTGGGGGGAGTGTAGTCCAAACAGATTTGGAGGATACCAGGTTGGGAAAACATCTTCGACCCTTTCTTAGTAATGGTAATGGTGGGTCCATGAGATGTTTTCTTCCACGCCTTTTCAGCACACAACTGCAAGGAGCCAGACACCCCAGCCCATGCCAACGTGGGAGCTCTGGACCTGCCTTCACTGGGATATACCTTGATCTACTCATGCCAGAGTGGCTTTTATCTCACTGGAGGATCAGAGCATCGGACCTGTAAGAGTGATGGCAGCTGGACAGGAAAGCCTCCCATCTGCTTGGGTAAGCAAAGCTGCCAACTAAAAGGTAGCTCTGTGTCTACAATGCACCTTCTTATTCTTTCCACATGAAATTCATCTGTTGCATTTCAGCCGTGTGTTTCATGTACAAGTCACTCTATTTCTGTCCCCTGCTCCTCAGACATAGGGGGTTAGAAACTGCCTTGTTCGACCAGACCCCAAAGCCCATTTTGCTCACCATTCCCCCACACCCCCCGGGGTGGCCAGAACATAACGACAAGAGTTCTCTATTATTCTTAACATAAGTCTTCCTGACTCTGAGTTCTAGTCTCACTTTAGGCACAAAAGCTGGCCGGGTTTCATATATATTCAATATAGGAGGTAAAAGGTATCTTCACTGCCTTGAGTTATTTATAAAAATAGTAAAGGACTAAAAAATAATTTAAAATAGGAGCCGTTCCAAAGCTAGGGGTTGCATTCACACAACGTTCTAAGTTTGATTAGCTTATTTTGCAAAAATGAAGTCATTCAATTAATTCATGGTTCCGTATATTCTTCTAGAAAGTGGGTTAACTCAGAACCAAGTTGAAGAGAGCAGGTGATCACAGTGGCCACATGAGATCCTCTTTATATTCACCTGTTATTAAAGATGTTTAGGTCACCTTATTAAGATATGAACTCTTGCTTTGATTGTCCTTTTAAGCGGATGTCCAACCCAGCAGACGGCCGATGGGTGCTGCGAAGGAGCAGCATCTTCCAAAAGTTTCAGGTACCTCTTTTTCCTAACTGCCAATTGCTTAAAAATACATTAAAAATAAAACAGCATAGAGAATTATTTGGGTTTCAAGGTCTGTCAATTTTCTTAAAGGATTAAAACTCAAACCATTCATTTTTTTAATGGATTTTCAGTGTTTTTGATGGATGAGACTCTTAACTAATGGCATGCCTTTTGAATGTTTTGAAGTAACAAAGTTTGATTTTAAAAGTATTGAATAAATGAGAATTCCGGGGGTTGAAGTCCACTCATCTTAAAGTGGAGGTAGAGAAACACTGTTCTAAACCACGGTGGGGCCTGTTTGACTTCTGCACATTTTCCAAAATCTCCTCCTTGTCTTGTTCTGCCTTGGGTTATTTCTAGTTCCTGCTGATGTCTTTGCCAAAAATTCCTTCTGGAAAGGCTCTTATGAATACATGGGCAAAAAGCAGCCAGCCATGCTTTCTGTCACCAGCTTTGATCCAGTCACCAGTAAAGTGAACGCCACCCTGATAGACCACAGCGGAGTGGAGCTGCAGGTCTCTGGTAAGGCGGCCAGTTGAGGCTTTTGGGCATTCCAAGGGGAAGAGGGGGAAACGGTCTCACCTGGATGCCCATTCCATTAAACCACACCGAAGGGAAAATGCTGTCCAGCCAACTTTACCTACACAACACATTAATACTGCCAATATAATGATATTTTTTTGCTCTCTTCACCCATGTCTACCTGGACAATCAAGCTGAAACATCTGTCTAATGTGCAAAGCAAATAAATGATTAAAGAGCCTAAGGACACTTCCCAGATAATCATTCTCCAGCTGAAATTCTATGGCTGAATTCAGATTAAACAGAATACTAACACCAACCGACTACCATAGCCAAAGAAATAAGCCATAGTATAGCGTACAGTGATGGGTTGCTTTATATCACAAACAATGACCCACATCTGAGTGTTCACAATATACCAAACTCAAATAACCCAAAAAAGATTACACAGAAAAGATGTTGAGGCCCTAAAAAGTGTGCAGAGGAGAGCAACAAAGAAGGAGGCTAAATTGTATGATGAGCAGTTGAGGAAGGCTACCAAAGAGAAGGATTAGGGGGGACATGATAGCTGTCTTTCAATGCCTGGGGGGCTGTCACAAAGAAGAGGGAATTGAATTATACTCTAGGGCACTAGAGGGCAGAATGCAAAGTAGTGGGTGAAAGCTTGTCAAAGAGAGATCCAACCTAGAACTAAGGAGAAATTTCCTGATAATGAGAACAGTTAACCAACAAAACAGCTTGCCTCTCAGAGTTGTGAGTTCTCCATTGCTAAAGGATTTCAAGAGTAGACTGGGCAGCCATTTGACTGGGATGGTAAAGGACTTCTTCCCTGAGCAGGGGGTTGGACGAGAAGACCTCTGAGGTCCCTTCCAGCCCTATGATTTTAACTTTATCCTAGACTGACTTTCACAATCCTTGGCTGGGTGATTAGAATATCTGTATCTTGGGCATCACCCACTTGCATTTTTTTTGTTTTTTATTCTGCAATTTTAACCATGTTCCCAATTGGATACAATTCTTTGAAAGCCTTTGCTGTCTCTCCTGCATTTTCATTCTCCTGAATAATTTAGTGCTACCTGCAGGCTTTGGCAACAACTAAATGCATGTAATACAGATGAGCTTCCAGCATGATTTTACCAGTGTTAGATGCAGCCCTGCTCTAGCTTCACAGAGCCTTCAAGAACACTGAGATCTTTTCTTCCCAAGTTGCAATGAAGCCTCCCCACCCCCTCAACCCTGCATTACAAGAAAAACAATCAACCTTGACTGCCCAGCTCTCTTATCATCTCTTTCCAGGTATTTACAAAAGAGAAGATGTCCATCTTCTCCTCCAGGTACACCAAATTACAGGGCCACTGGAGATCTTCATGAACAAATTCAAGAATGATAAGTGGGCATTGGATGGACACGTAAGTCTTTGCCTGGAACATTTCAATGACAGACTTGCAGAAGAATTGGGAACATAATATTGGGGGAATGTGAGAGCTTTTGCAATGATGGTTAGGAGCAGCAAAATCTAAGATTAATATTCTTCAACCTTGCAGTATATTGAGTCACAGAATTCTCAGCTTGTAGGAATTCATGAAGTTCTCATTCTAAAACATTTTGAGGGCACAAGGAAGGCTGGCCAACTGTTGTATCAGAGAAAGAAAAGATCTCTCTCTCTCTCTATCTCTCTCTCTCTCTCCCTCTCCCCCTCTCCCTCCTACCTTCTCTCTCCAATTGTTCATTTTCTATTTTTAAATGACTAATAAAAGAAAAAAGAAAGAAAAAGAAAAGACTATTTGTCTAATTATTCTAGTTAGAGACATTTATTAACATATAAATGGATTGTTTTTTTCACTTTTGCATTTGGATTTTACAGTATTTTTTTTCATTTCCCACTCCAAACGCAGGTCACCCCAGAAGCTTCAAGTGGGACATTTGTCTACCAAGGGTTTGTCCATGGCAAAGGCTTTGGACAATTCGGCCTCCAAAGACTAGGTAAGCTGTCTGAGCTTCAGCCTGAAGTGGACCCAAAACAGTAACTTTAAGTAATTTATGTGAGCCATGTGAGAATTGTGAGGTTTCCCATTTATGTTTCAGTGATACCAGCTATTGTATGTAATTATTTTTCATTCAATTAGTGATTGCTTTCCCTTTCCAATTTAATCTTTGTTAATCTGTGAAACCGAACTTCAACTTTTGTTTAAATAAATTCCAAGTTGTCATTTCCAGAATTCTGTCAAATTCTGCCAACTCACCATCGCTGCTCAACACTTCATATTGCCATTTTGTCAACAAAATGTAGTTTTGACCCAGTGGTTAAGGAGGTAGAGCTTGTCAGCTGGAAACCTGAGCACTGTGTGACAGGGCGAGCTCCTCTCCTGGCCCCAGCTCCTGCCCACCTAGCAGTTTGAAAGCATGCAAATGCGAGTAGATAAATAGGTACCACTTTGGTGGGAAAGTAAGAATATTCTGTGCGCCACATGACCACATGACCACGGAAGGGTCTTCGAATAATGTTGGCTCCATCAGCTAAGAAATGGAGTTGAGCCCTTCCCGCTATGGCCAGAAATGACTTTATTGTAGTTTTAAGCTATTCATTGGTAAGCGTGAACACCATTTCTTCCTTGCTCGGAGTCCTGGCCTGCAAATCAAACAAATAAAAGGAACATTTGACTGTGCATTTTGGGAACAACCATAGAAGGTCCTTTAAAAGCTAAACTCTATGTTTTGTTTTGTCTCATAAAAAACCAAAATCTTTCTCACTGAAGAATGAGAAAGTCACTTTGACTTAGTGGATAAGTCGACTACCACTAAGTAGTATACCATTCTCAGTATCCCCGTCAGAGGTTATTTAAAACTAGAGGTGCCAGGGGTTAAATCTGAGATTTAAGTATTTTGTTCTATTTTATATGCAACAGACATGTGCAGAGACAGTCCCTGGCCTCCCCTTTCAAATGGTATTCAGCACTAGTAATTTAATGGTATTTCTTTTTCTAGATAGCAGCATCATTGAACGGGATTCTGAATCAATAGGTCATCCATTTGCATCCAACAGCAGCTCAGTTGCAGCTGCGATCCTCGTGCCTTTCATTGCCCTGATGATTGCAGGGTTTGTGCTCTATCTCTACAAGCACAGGTGAGGTGTTCCAAGCAGAAAAGGCAGAGAATAACCTCTTAGGGACTCATAGCAACAATTCTAAGAATAGTCATGGATTTTCCGTTCCAGTGTCCTTTGGATTAAACCACACTTCTCACGATCCCCATGCAACAAGGCTAGTTGTTAGCTCTTTCAGGTAGACCAAACTAAGAAATGAGCCTCATGCAGATCTCAACTACCTATATCTAGAATAGTACATCTAGTTTTGGTTGCATAGATAGATAGACAGACAGACAGACAGACAGACAGATAGACAGATGAGATGGACGGACAGACACGTTTTACAAGCTTGCTGTCTGTAAAAAAGTGTGTTGCCTAGCAATAGGCCTGCTAAAGCCCTGGGGCTGAAAAGCAAAGCAGAGCAGTTTACTCCCTTCTCTACTCAGAAAAAAAACCTAAGTGCCTCATTAAAAAAAGTCATATAAAAAGATGTTGAGACTCAAGAAAGAGTGCAGAGAAGAGCAATAAAGAAGATTAGGAGACTGGAGGCTAAAACCTATGAAGAACGGCTGCAGGAATTGGGTGTGTCTAGTCTAGTGAAAAGAAGGACTAGGGGTGACGTGATGCCCATGTTCCAAGATCTAAGGGGCTGCAACAAAGAAGGGATCAACCTATTCTCCATAGCAACTGAAGGCAGAACAAGAAGCAATCAAGGAGAGAACCAACGTGAAAATAAGGAGAAAGTTGCCGACAGTTTGAACAAATGCCTTGCCTCCAGAGGTTGTGGGTGCAACACTGGGGGCTTTCAGAAATGATTGGACAGCCATTTGTCTGAAATAATATAGGGTTTCCTGCCTGAGCAGGGGGTCAGACTGGAAGACCTCAAGGGTCCGTTCCAACCCTGTCACCCTATTATTCTGTATTAGGCATTTTTGCAAATGCCTGCACTCAGGTTTGTCTGAAGGTCACCTTGCTTGTGGACCTTCCAGGCCATCCTCTTTATGCACTACATTAGGGCGGAAAGCTGCCGGCCGATGTCACAGGACATAGTGCCCATTTCTTTCATACTTTCTAGGAGGCAACCACATTTGAGCCTCTCCAACTAGAAATCTCATAGAATTAAGGAGAAATCTCCTAACAGCACGAACAATTAACCACTGGAACTGCTTGCCTCCAGAGGTTGTGGGTGCTCCATCGCTGAAGGCTTTTAAGAGGAGACTGGGCTTCCACTTGTCTGGAATGGTATGGGGTCTCCTGCGTGAGCGGGGGGGTTGGACTGGATGACTTCCAAGGGTCCCTTTCAACTATTAACAGGTAGACGAATATTCTGTACAGGCTGGTGCCACAGTTAAATTGCACTTTCAATTGCTTCATTTCAATTAATTTGAATGAAAGAGGGAGAAGCGACAGAGTGTCCACAGATTTTAATACACTGTAGTTTCTTTATACATTTGTCCTGCAGAGTCCCTTCCCCTTTGACATCTTTGTCCTCCCCGAAACAGGAGGAGACCGAAGGTGCCGTTCAATGGCTATGCTGGCCATGAGAACACCAATGTCCGAGGAACATTTGAAAACCCAATGTATGACCGCGATTTGCAGCCAACAGACATCATGGCCAACGAGGCAGAGTTTACCGTCAGCACTGTGTGTACCGCAGTATAGCACTTACAATTCTGTGTGCAGTAAGTATCACACGCCCATACAAATTTCCCACATATGCTTTTCAGCTACTACGGGGACTGATCAAATTAACATTAGCCTAGCATTTAATTTGAAAAGGGTTGGGTAATAATAATCACTATTATTCACATCTTTGTAAGAGAAAATGACTGTCACAGCTGCAGTGACCATTTCTGAACATAAGAAGGCTGAAATGTTATTCCGATCCAAGTTTGGGAGGTCAATTTTTACTGATCAGCCACAACATTTTGTTAGGACAGCTTAAAGAATAATATACTGTGCATCATCCATCCTCCTGTCCATCCATCCATCCATCCATCCATCCATTTTGCTCTTTTGGATGACCATCTCTCTTTATTCTCTGAAGTTTTTCATTTGGACCCCTTTTTTGGCAAAAGTCTCCAAAAATTCTTTCCTTTCCCAAATAATCTAGGGAGTGTTTGTTTAAGAAATATACCTTAATGCAGAGCACTTTTCTGTTCTTCCTAATTATGATCCCTATACAAGTTATAAGCTTTGATTCTACAACTGGCTTCAATTACTAAATTAGCACATCTGTGTAGACAATAACTAAGCCATAAATCAGCCAAATGATATTTTAAGACATGAAAAACGAACCAATGTTAAAGATAACCAGATTCAGCATAGTGTGTCAATGAACAATTCAGTTTGTAACAACTAGCTAATTTGAGTCAATGTTGACCTTAATAAATGTCTTTGTGGCTTGGAGTGTTTTGCAAACCCTGCCTCTTTGATTCACTTATGGTTTAATATGTTCTGCAAAGCCAAAAAAATGGTTACATTGGTAACCAAATTAAGAGTGATGCAGAATTGCACTCCCAGCATATCTAGACAATACACAATCAGTGAAATTTCTTCAGAATACTTGACTCCAATAAAGTTATCCACAAAGAGCTTGCTCTGAGCACCAGGCATATCTATCTATCTATCTATCTATCTATCTATCTATCTATCTATCTATCTATCTATCTATCTATCTATCTATCT